>JAUZSX010299552.1:0-13216 GCA_034780655.1 Idiosepius hallami | reverse complement strand
TAGATATTCTGTGTGAAACATTCATCTCATCCTTAAATATATTCTTTATTCCATTTTGATTTTTATAGATATTCAGTTTGAAACATTCATCTCTTCCTTAAATATATTCTTTATTCCATTTTGATTTTTATAGATATTCTGTTTGAAACATTTATCTCATCCTTAAATATATTCTTTATTCCATTTTGATTTTTAGAGATATTCAGTGTGAAACAATCATCTCATCCTTAAATATATTCTTTATTCCATTTTTATTTTTAGGGATATTCTGTGTGAAACATTAATCTCATCCTTAAATATATTCTTTATTCCATTATGATTTTTAGAGATATTCAGTGTGAAACATTCATCTCATCCTTAAATATATTCTTTAATCGATTTTTATAGATATTCTATGTAAAACATTCATCTCATCCTTAAATATATTCTTTATTCCATTTTGATTTTTAGAGATATTCTGTCTTAATCTCATCCTTAATCCTCTTTTTAAATATCAAGTGGTTTAAAAAAAAAAATGGATAAAATTTACACTTTTTTTCTCTCTTGTTGTTTCCAGACTTGAAAGATTCAGTACATTTTATAGATGTGCTCTCTCCTGACTCCATAGCCGTTATGACAACTTTACAATGAAGGCCTTGCCAGCCATCTTCAAAAATACCATCCATTTTTTTCAACTGATTCTATTAAAGTTTATTAAACCACAACAAAAGTTTGATACTTCTAAAGTTTGAGGCCACCATATAAAAAAAATGATTTTTTTTTAAGGGAAGCAGAATAATAAATGGAAATGAAAGTGAATTTAAGTAGATTAGATAAAATTATGATGAAAATTCCGGCACGAGATTGGTTTAATGCAATCTTCAAAATCTAGACAAACCTTCCCAAGTCAAAATATAGGGTGTCTCAAAATAATGTATTCACATTAAATCAGATGCAACTGTCCAGAAACATTGAATAGAAACAGTGTGGATGGTACTATCTGATTTAGTTTGAATACATTTGAGACACCCTGTACATTAAATAATATATAATTTTGCCATTTAATTGGTTTATTACTATTATCCCTGGCTATGAATGGATCTAACATTTGGCTCTAAAGATCCTATCCTTTCCTATCCTAGATGGAAATTGCTTATGAATTTGACAAATAATGGAACAATTTGTCCAAAATATTTTATTTATTTAAATCCATAATGAGATTTTTTTTTGGTGGCTTGATTCTCTAGGAGTGCAATTGTATGCATGTGATTTGTATGTCAGCAGAGAGGGAAGGGGTGCTAAAAAAAAACAACAAAATGTCTTTTTTGCTTGAGATTTTATCCCAAAAAATATTGTGAATGAAATAACTATAGTTTATTTTCCAATCAGCATCAATAAATCATTTGAAAGTTTGCTTATAGATCTATTTCTATTTTGTTGGGCAGCAAAGCTAGTGCATTGGTAAAGTTTTGGGCTTTGGAATCGTATTACGCGAGTTCAATTCCCAGTCAAAACCATTAGATTCACCTTTAGCTGCCTCGGGTAGATGGGGCTCGTAGCTCATCTAGGTGAAGGGCAACACTGAACACAAAAAGCCCAGGTATTTAAAGCACATAAAAAATCGCCTTGTGCTTAAATTTGGTTGGTGTTCAATCAAGTAAATATAATATAGATCTATTTCCTTATCAGAAATTATTGGTGCAACTCCTCCAACTTGAACCTGCAATCTCAATGATAGAAAGCAATGTCTTTAACCAATGAGCCAACAGGAACAATTGTTGCTTGTGGTTAGAGACATTGTCTTTATTATTGAGATAACAAGTTCAAGTAGGATGAATTGCACCGATAATTTCTGACAAGAATGAAATAGATCTATAGGCAAATTTTAAAAATAATTTATTGATGCTAATTGGAAAATATAATTTGAAAATAAAACATGGTTTGTTCATTCACTTTATATATACACAAATATATATATATACACACAAATATATATATATATATATATATATATATGGAAATGTTGAATATTACTTCAGCTTTGTTGACTTGCACAGAGAAAAGCTGAAATGTTGCATGCTTGCACGATGGCTATTTATTAGGTTGTCTTAGTTTGAAATGGAGTCAATTATTATTTATGCACACACGTTTTTTTTTTTAAATGAATTTTGATTTTAAAAAATTCTTTGTTTTTAGAAAAAAAAAGTATGCATTTATTTTCTGCATTTTGAATCACATGCACATGTTTGCTATGCTTATGCATGGATTATTATATATATATATATATATATATATATATATGTTATGCTCAATGTTAATAATTGCCTAATGTGTACTTTAAGCAATAATGATCTTTTTCAGTGGTAATTTCATAAATAGCAGACCTTGGCAGGACAGACGATCCTAGTCCAACTTGAGGTTCTTGGCCAAATGTTACTTTAAATGGACTATGTCTGCTGGTTTTATATCGGTTAATGTTAATTTGCCACTGAATAAACTTGAGGCCCACTGATCATTTTTTACTATTATTTTCCTGCATTCAGATGGCAAGTTTGTCCTGAATAACATCATTTAGTCGTTCAACCACACCCTTAGTTTGAGGATGACAGGGACATCCAGTCACCAACCTCAACTCTGGTTTGAATGTGGAAAGTTCAGCGATAAAGGCATTAAAATAGGCAATTTCCGCTGCGTAATGTAAACATTAAGCAATTATTATCACGAAGCGTAACATATATCTGTAAAACTAGAAATTAAATTCTGAGAATTTAAAAAACATACACGAAATGAAAAATAATAATAGGAAAATTATTATATTATAACTATTACATATTATATTATTACTATTGTTGTTTTTCATTGTATTTATATTTTTCATTATAAATATGACAAGAAAAATAAAAAAATAAATTCTGATGATAAAAGTAATAAGAAAACCAAAAAAAAACTGAATATTAATTGTTAATTAAAACCATTAGCAGGACGTATAAAAGTAGATACATATTCAGATTTGTTGAATAAAATCCTTTGGATCCTGAAGGGCCAATGTATCGGCCCTAGCGACCTATAGCAAAAGACACACCAATATTTTGGCCTTAATATAGTCATTTAATTAAACGGCTCTTATTAATTGGTTGATGATTTGGCTAAGGCAGGATCCAAAGGTTTAACAAATCTGTGGATATATGCCCAGAAACGTTTAATATTAATGTATTTATTTTTGCCACACACATACACACAGGTGTGTGTACACACACACATTATATATATATATATATATGGTGAGTAGCACCAACCAAGTTTGGAACAATATTCTTTTTAAAAAAAAGAATATGCTTTTTTGAAAAGAATATTCTGATAAATAGAATATTCTTGTCACAGCCCTAATAATAATATATTATTCCTATTTTTGTGTTTTATCATATATTTTAAACATTGTTTGAATTTAATTTCTATTTTTTTACAAATAGTAAAAAATACCTCCCCCCCAAAAAAAAAAATTTACAATGTCTAAATTTTTATTTCTTTTAAATCCTCAATAGACTTGAGAGCTTTTATAATTTACTAATTCTAAAAAAAAAAACCAATTAACTTCTTTATTATACCTAGCAGGGGTGTAAGGATGGTGCAATATATTCACATGTTTTCACAATTTGCTTATAACATAACTAACAACTAATTAAAAAAAAATCTCTTTAAATTAATGCATGGGAATTAAGGTTGTCAGATTGAAGCAAAGCAGGCTTAAAAGATTTAACACGTCTGAATTGAAAAGAAGGGAATTTGGGACTGGGATATTTTCTCTATGTTCTTATTCACTTGGTTGCCATAGTTAATTTTCAAATCTTCTGAATCCTGATGGCCTTCTCTCTGTTTACCACATAGGCCAGTTTAAACAGATAATAGGCATTTTTTAAAAATTTATATAATTTTAAATACCTCTGAATTCTGATGGACCCTCAAATAATTCTTCCAAAGCAAAAGATCCAGCATTAAATATCCTACAAGGAATGTTATATATCAATTAAGAAACCTAATTAGAATTTCTTCTACTCTTATAACAATTCATCTCTTACACAAATATCATTAATGTTTGTCTAGTGTTATCAGACTTAAATAAATTGCTTTCAGATAATTCCCCCAAAGCAAAAGACCCAGCATTTAATTTCCTACAAGGAATGTTATATATCAATAAACAAAGAAACCTAATTAGAATTTTCTTATAACACTTCATCTCTTAAACACTAATATTTTTGTGTCTAGTTTTATTAAACTTTTTTACAAAGCAAAAAATCCAGCATTAAATATCCTACAAAATATATTATAAAATCAAACAAACCTAATGAAGTTTATCTACTGTTATACAAATATGAATAGTGTTTTTTGTCTAGTGTTTAGGAAAGCTGGTAAAGTGCATAATATTGTATGCCATTTAGGCTTTTCATAACTAAAAATCATAGAAGCATTCACCTCTGCGTCCAATTCAATGAACATATAAGATTGAATTAAATTTGTTTAAAGCACAGTGAATTCAACTTGATTAATTGAATTGAAATTGTGCAGAAGAAAGAAAAATACAAAAATTATTTAGAATAAGAAAAGCAGAAAGAAAGATGAATTTTTATCCAAAAATTTGATGATAAATAAAAAAAAAAAAAAAATGTATGGCAAAAATGAATACCAAGAAGAGGGGGGGGGAGGGAGTTCCTGTTTCCTTTTATTGGACAAAATATCAAGTATGTCTAATGTGCATCAAACTGCATATACTAGCATGTATGTTCCATTAGAATATAATTTTAAGTATAATAACAGTGATGTGTGCCTATCTAATCGAATGCTTCTATTATTTTTTTTTTTAATTCTGTAAAAAAACTTTAAAAGAATTATTTACCATTATTTTTTTGGGTGGATTTTGTGATTATTTTTAGTCAGTTTAGAAATGTATTTAAATTTTCAATGGCATGCTTATTATAGTAGTTGAATTTTGTCAGAAAGTAGCACAAATTTAAATAAATATATTTTTCCAAAAATTATTTTTAATTTTTTTTTGTTTTTGTTTTAATGACCAGAAAAAAAAAATTTTGAAAATAAAATTTGTTCAGGTTGCATATTTCAATAAAACTGACTTACCTGAATTTATTTCTGATTTCTTCCTTGATATAAAACGGGGCAAAAAGGTGTACTAGTATTGAAAAAAAAAAAAAAAAAAAATTGATAAATACACAAAAAAAACCCCTCAAAACACAAATCTGAGGTTTAAGTCATTTTCATTAAAATACAGGGTGTCCAAAAAGTTACTGTGCACAATGGGTATATAGAAATTTAAAAATATAACATTTAGAAAATACAAATTTTACCAATAAAAAGGTTTTATTTATTTACAATATTACAGCTTATCTTAAAGGAAATGCTGGAAATGTCCTCCATTGGCATTAAGACATTATTTTATACTGCACTGCAACTTTTCGAACACCCTTTATAAGAAAAAATAATTCATTATTATAATTTATGAGATAAGTTTTTATTATTGTCTTTATTTAAGTTATTTAAACTTTTACTCTCATCTTCACAATATCTGGTGATAATAGGGTGCCCCTAACTTGGGTTTGTGTACAACCAAGTAGATATATTAGAAAAATAGGGAAAATAATTACAAGCTATGTCCCCCCCAAAAAAAAAAACCTAAATTTTTTTTTTACTTCTACAAAAATAGAGCAAAATAATTCAAATTTGGTCCATTGGAAATTCTCTGTGTGTATGACAATGCCTAAAAGTTTCAGTGACCTAGGTGGCTTTGCACAAAAGTTATACTCAAATTAAAAGGTAGGCAACTCATACAAGGGTTTACTGTAGCTGATGAAGATAAAAGAGCACATAACTCCTAATATCATGAAGATGAGAGTAAAAGTCCAAATGAGTTGAATTAAAGATATAAAAAATCATTTCATAAATTAGGCAGACAATGCTACAAAGCTGTTTATCTACAAAAGTGACAATAATAGAGACTGTTCTTCAGTTAGACAAACTATGCCAATTTTAGGCCTAGAGACTTAAATGGGGTAATTGGACCCATGGAACAAATTGAATTTTATTTTGAACCGGAAAATAGTAAAGATTGGTTGGTTTTAACGGCATGTCAACTCCTGACCTGCTAAGCTGGCAAACTTGAAAAATTAGATTGTTGCCTGCCCATTTGGTATGTGGGGGACCAAATTTTTAGGTATTAAAAAATTACAGTATTTTTCTTAGAAGGGACAAAAATCTTTGAATTACAAAATCCAAAAATGAAAAATGAGCACAAAAAGAGCATAAAAGCGAACACTGGAATCAAGGCAATACTTTTTAGTTTAAAAAAATGAAGTTATGAAAATGTACATGACTTTCGGTACTAAAAGAAATTTTAACAAAATTGGTTTCTAGGTTGTGCTGATACCAGACAAAATATCACTTTGTAAAAGTGGTGAGGTTTTTTTTTTTTTTTTAAATATCATGTATATATAGAGTTTCCACTCCACCAAAGTGAAATTTAGTTGCATTAATTAATTTGTTGTTAATTTAATCTGGAACACTATAAGCTGTTTTGACACCAGCCAAAATATCACTTTCAATAAGCTGTAAAAGTAGTGAGGTTTTTTTAAATATCATGTATAAAATCAAAGACAAATTTAGCATTACTGCCCCCAAACAAAATTGAGTTTCAATAATTACTCTGTTATTTCAATATGGAACAATATAAGCTGAGTAGAGAAAATATTACTTTCATAAGCCTTCATACCAGCTTTATTAAAGAGAATTTTAATCCTTCTTTTCAAGATCTTCCTTGTTTCTTGTTTCCAAATAAAGGTTTTAATGTATTTCCCTTGCTTTCCAAACTTTTTTTCTTCTTCCTTGTCTATCCTCAGGGATTTATATATATTTTTTTTTTGATAGTTACATTCTAGTTTTTATATTGTGCTTGGATTTAATGTTTTTAATTTGTTTGTTGTAGTAGAAATGTATATTATCTTGTGAGTTTATTTGTTTATGTTTTTGCAAGTGTTCTTTTTGTAAATTTTTTGTACCCACCTCTTTTTTTTTTTTTTTGATCAAAATATGTTATGAAATCTATAGCTGTTGTCAAATGTTATTTAGTTAAGTCTAGGGTTCTAGTTTTTTTTTGTTTTTTTTTAATCGTAATTGTTGCATTTTTGTAATATAGTGGTGTTATTGATAAATATCTGACTGTATTCTTTAGGTGTAGTTTTTATTGTTTGGAAACAAAAAGAAAAAAAAAGGAAGATCTTGAAAAAGAAGATTAAAGTTCTCTTTAATGAGACATGTATGAACAATGAAATTCAGCCAAAGTACACCTAATATCATTAGCCTGTAACAATAGCAAGGTTTTTTTTTTTTGGTTTTTTTTTTAAATCATAAATTTTTTCTGTTACTACTCCTAATCAAAATATAGTTGCATTAATTAATTCGTTATTTGAATCTTATTTCACAAATTGGATGCTGAAATTTAGCTTTGTTCCAAAATCTGACCAATTACAATTCAGCTTTTTATTCACTTTGATAATATCTAATGCCGTCAATGAAAGTTTTATTAACTCTTTGAACCCTAACTTATTAAATTTACCAAGTAGTCACTCAGTCATTATATTAGAGGAATATATTAAAGCCAAAATATTGGTGTGTTTTCTTTTGCCTTATGTAGTCAGGGCCAATATATAGGCCCTTTAGGGTCGAAAGGGTTAAAATTTAATTCTCACAAATGTGCAGCATCACCACTTGCAAACAAAAATAGTATAATGTTCAAGGAAATATTAACATTCGTTTGTCTATTTTTGATCTTCCACCTTCAGTGTAGGTGAAAGAATGAAACATCAGAGCAGGGGTCGGCAAAATTGTTCATATCAAACACAGGGGGTTGATAGGGCCTCCAAAGGTGTCAACAATTGTCCAGGGGTTATAAAGGGTCGATAGACTCTTCAAATGATTTTCCATTCTAAAACTATTAATAAGAAAGATTACTTCAAGTCATTTCAAGGATGGGAGATCAAAATGATATAATTTTAAATCATGTTAAGAATTTACAAAAAAAAGAATCTGAACAAAAAAAGGTCTTCCAACATTTTGCATAATAGGAGGTCAATATGAGATCAAGTACTCCATTAGGGGGTCAATGGTTTAAAAAGTTTGCTGACCCCTGATCTAGAATTATAAAAACCTTTGGAACCTAGACCTTCCTAATTCCTAGATCATTTGGATGTTTTCAGATCAGATTTTTTTTACAGCATACCAAGCTTTTACAAGAGTTCAAATCCCAGTCAAAACCATTTATCTTTAGCTACCTAGAGCATAAAGATGAGTTGCTCTCCTGAGTGAAGAGCTACACTGAATGTAAAAAGCCCAGGTATACGTAAAAATAGCCTCGTGCCTAACTTGGGTTATTGCTAGACCAAGTAAATATAATATCATCCTTTTTAGTTTATTTAATGCCTCAATCATTTTTCATAGCCCTTTTTTTCTTTTACACACATAATATTTTGAATAATAATAATTAATTCAAAATTGTAGTTCTTCTAAAGCATCATAGGATTAGTGATAATAAATATAAAGTTTTATTAAGGCTATAATGATGCATTAATGGGATCAGTTGGAATAAAAAAAATCTACATTCACAATTTAAACAGCAATGAATATAACAGAATAACAAAGACACGCACGAAAAACACCAATAGTTTGAAAATGGAGTTATATCTGCAAAATATTATTAACTGATACCTTTAATGCATCATTATGGCCTCAATAAAACTTAATATTTAATACAATAAGTACTATTTACTATGAGTACAATAAGTACTATTTAACCCATAGCAAAGGTATATATATATATACATACTTAGTGAGCAGCACCAATGAAGTTTGGCACAAGGCCATTTTTAAGGCTTTTGACTGAGATTTGAACTCGCGTACTATGATTCCAGAGCCCAAGCTGCCCATAGCAAAGGTATTAGTCTAAATGTCAATGTTAATGGAACAGCTAGGGTTCAAACTCACATTTTAAGATTCCAAAGCCTGACTGCCAAGTCACTACCCCAAATGGATCCCCCCATTAGGTTTTTTTTAAATTTTAATTCTGTATTATATTTAAAATTTGTTTTATTTTCTTTTTATCATTTTGAAAATCTGAACCAAATATTTTGAATTACTTTTCAGCTGGTCTCAAATTCAGCAAACTGTGATGTTTCAGTGTTCAACCTCCAGCTCCTCATCATTAACTACAAATAGCGTAAGACTTAAACAGCCCTCTACCTTCACCTCCATATTGGGTTTTTTCTTTCTTCTTCTTTTTTCTCTTCCTATTTTTTTTTTTTCTGTTTTTTTTTTTCACTTTTGGTTTTTAAAAAAACTGATTTAAAAGGTTATTTTTTTTTTTTCAGTTATTCTCCCTGTCTTTATTAGAAAATCTTTTAGTGTCATAAATTCACTGAACATGTTTTGTTTGTTTGTTTTTTACGGCATATCAACCTTTTTTGGTCATTTAATGCCAAGAACAATCATTGTTTACACACAGTTTTTTTTTTTTTTTTTAATGACACAATGTTTGCTATTTAACCCATAGCTGGAGATATGGTGATTCATACCTTTCCCAAGAGTATTAATCCAATTATGAACACAAATGGAACGACTGGGAGTTGAACTCGTGTACTAAGATTCCAAACCTTGACTGCCTACCCATTAAGCCAAATGGACCTTCCCAACATGTTTTGTAGTGACAAATAAAATTATGGGTGAGTGGGTATTTTTTTAACGGAGTCATTTAAAAACCACCCAAACATTTTCCTCTCTCAAGGAATAAACAAAGAGTGAGAACAAGATGACTGTACCCAATACTCACACAGGAGTGGGAGCCACCATACATCAAATATTCACTAATTATAAAGTGAAGTATGAACTAAAGGTTGTATTTTTTTTTCCATCATATCGTTCCGCTCCATCTAGAGAGGAAGCAACGGGTGGCGATTGCTGCATCCCTAAGTCCATATCAGGCCAAGGCACACTAAGTGGACAGTCTGTGAGCAGATGAGTGATGGTCTGCTCAGCAGTGTCACATGGGCAAATTGTGTCCTGCATGAAGCCCCACCTCAAGAGGTTATCTCGAGTTTTTGCCAGTTTGGCCGGAGCAAGGTTTAGCGTCACCCACTCCAGGATTGATATATTGATAGATATATATATATATTGTTGGGGTAATAGAAAAAGCTCAACAATGATTGGTCAGATTTCTTAAACAAAACTATTCAAAATTTCATCATTTAATTTGTGGATTAAAATAGAAATAAAGAATTAATTGATGCAAGGTTTGTTTATAAAATAATTTTAAGAACTAAAACTTGGTTTTAAAACAATCCTTGATTTTTCTTCTTTCCACAGAATTTCATTCTAACGGGAGGATCTAATCAGAATAATTATGACAATTGGCTTGATCTAAAAATATTTAATTGGCTGTGTTAATAGCAGAAAAAAAATCAATTTTAATCGCCTGTAAAAGTGGTGGGCAGAATGTCATTTAAAAAAAAAAATGGTGTATAAAATCATAAGAAATATATATATATATATATATATATTGCCTTCATACTCCCTCAGTCATTTGTGCCTAATCGTTTATGCATTTTGAATTCATGACACTAAAGTAAACAACTTTGGGGAGCTATAAAGATATAACACTAAACTAGAAGTTGATCCTTTTATTTTATTATTAAATTGTATCATGACCCTCTCTTCTTCCATTTACCTGTATATTGAGTCTTTGATTTTCAAGACAAAGCATTTTTAATCCTTTGGACCCTAAGAAGCTGATTTATCGGCCCTGACAACATAAAGCAAATGAAGACACACCAATATTTTGACTTTAATATGTTTCTCTAATATAACAACTCTGGGTGACTACTTGGTAATTTTGATAAGTCGGGGTTCAAAGGATTAAAGAATAAATAAAAAGGTAGGAAGACGAAAAGAAAGAAAGAAAAACATAAAATAAAAGTCTTAAAAAAACAACAACAAAAAAAAAACAATAAAATAAGACAAGAGTCGTATTATGGTTGAAAAAAAAAAAAAATTTATATATATATATATATATATATATAAAATCAGTTTTGGGTGTTTTTTTTTTGTTTTTTTTACCTTTTTTGCCCTAAGATGGTTTGGTATCTTCCTTTCAGGCTGAATAAAAAAAATCCTTCCTCTGGAACATTCCATTTGCTTATCCTTGTTTTCTATCCTTTTCCCCATCCTGGCTGACCCAAATTCTTCAAGGAATAGACAAAATAAAACATTAAAAAAATTCCAGAATTAGAAAAAAAGAAAAAAACAACAAAACAAAAATCAACCATCCCCACCAGCACCGTCTTATTTTTACAAGGTCTTAAAATCCATATTAATATCTATTGGTTTATACAAAGTGTCCCAAAATAATGGTGACACTTTTTGGATCATTATAACTTTACCTTTTTTCTTGATTTAAACAATGAAACAAAATCTGGATGAGAGACAAAGAATTCACTTAAAGATTTTAAAACAAAAGAAAGAAAAAAAGATATGTTTCAAAAAAGAAAGAAAAAAAGATATGTTTCAAAAAAAAAAAAAAAAAATTTCCTTCGTTAAAATTATAGGCGCTTTTTCAGAACAAACAAATGGAGAAATTTGGCTGAACCCTAAAACCCCAACCCTAGCCAATCAAATTGCTGTCTTACAAATGGTGTAAAGTCCCCAAGCAAAAAATATTTCTCCATTTGCTTGTTCTGCAAAAGCTCAATTATAAAATTTGGCAATTTTTGTTTTACTGTTCTGATCTTTTACGAAGTGTAAAACAAATCAAACAGCATTTAATCTTTTTATTAAAGGACATTAATCTTTAATTGCAAGTCTCAATTCTTGTGTCGTAAACTTTATCTTTGAAAACAATCCCTCCCTCCCAAAGAAAGAAACCCATGGGTGTCAAATCTGGCAAGAAGTTTTATACTTTCTCTTCAACCAATTCATTTGTCTGCCATAAAGGCTTACTGATAAGCAGGGCTAACTAAGAGTGTTATGGGCTCTTGGGCAGGCCCCTTTGCAGTGCCAGGCCCTTAGGAATGGTTCAATTAACCAATGGCTCAGTCAGTCTGCCTCACAGTGTGATTGAAATAGAGATGAGTAATAATTGGCTGGAATTAAACAAACACTACTGTAAATATTATTTTGGGACACCCTGTAACTTGTAAAAGAACTAAAGAAACACTACTGTTAACGTTATTTTGGGACACCCTGTAACGTAAAAGAAACACTACTGTAAACATTATTTTGGGACACCCTGTAACTTGTAAAAGAACTAAAGAAACACTACTGCAAACATTATTTTGGGACACCCTGTAACTTGTCAAAGGTGTATTTTATATATATAAAAAAAGATTTTATAATTTCATAGGAAAAAAAATGTAAGATAATTATTATTGATGAGAAATAAAATGAAATTGTTTTCCAGCAGAAAATATTCAGAATCTTCTTCACATGCTTTTATCATTTAATAAAATTATTTATAAACAAAAAAAAAAATGCTTTTTGAATTTTTCATTTGATTTTGTTTTTTTGATAAAATCTTCTTTTAAGAAAACTGCAACTTAAAGTGTCATTTTTGAAGAGACAAATTTACAGAGCAGTTTAAGAGTTGATATGCAAATATGAGAATGGATATATTTTTTATTTAGTTTCTGTTTAGTTTCTGTTTAGTTGATGACCAGCTAGACAACCCCTCCATTAAAAAAAATAATCACATGGTTGAGTAAGTTGAAATAAAATAAAATTAATGCAATACTGACAAGGTGGAAAAGAAATGGTAAAATAAGTTAAAATCAAAATAATACAATGCTGACTAGCTAGACCCATGGAAATGACAGGGTAAAGTAAGTTAAAATAAAATCAAAATAATACAATGCTGACTAGCTGGACCTATGGAAAAGACTGGGTAGAGTAAGTTAAAATCAAAATAATACAATGCTGACTAGCTGGACCCATGGAAATGACAGGGTAGAGCAAGTTAAAATCAAAATAATACAATGCTGACTAGCTGGACTAATTGAAATGACAGGGTAGAGCAAGTTAAAATAAAATCAAAATAATACAATGCTGACTAGCTGGATCCATGGAAATGACAGGGTAGAGTAAGTTAAAATAAAATCAAAATAATACAATGCTGACTAGCTGGACCCATGGAAAT
>JAUZSX010299541.1:0-13217 GCA_034780655.1 Idiosepius hallami | reverse complement strand
ACCTCGGGAAAAATCTGTTTTGCGTCCCTCGGGGACTTTTAGAGAGCTAGGGGTACCACGCACGCGCGGCTTGTTTAAAATATATTTTTTACTTTTTTAAGTTTTAGATTAAAAAGAATTTTCAAGAAATTCAAGTCATTTTATAATCAGTTATTTTGTTTATTTCCATATGTGATAAAAGTAAATTGTAGATTAATTTTAAATAGAAATAAAAAGACCTGAACTGGTTCTAGTTTATGCATGTGTCAATTTTATCTTAGTTATGCCTTTTGACCTAAAAGTGTGACAAAAATGCTAGAATATGAAAACTGAAGAGGTCAACATTCACTGTTGACTGTTGAAGGTTTATGAAGCTAATTCAGTTGATGTCAGTATAGTAGGATGATATGTTTGTTAAGTTCAGAGTAGTGACAGAGATTTGTGGGACAAACCGGGCTCTGGACGCCAAATAATTACCTCATTCATCACAAGCAAAAGAACATTGAGAATAGCAGTGACTTTGTAGAAAAATAAATTCTAGAGCACAAAAGGTTGCTTACTATAATCGCACCCCCCCCCCCGTTTTATAGCTCTTCAACTTTTAAAAAATAATTTTCTTGTGTTTTACTTTTTAGACAATCATTTCATTAAAAACATTTAATTTTCATGACTTATTTTCTTCTGACTTTTCTAAAAACTATAGTTTTTCAATAAAAGAATATTTTAAAATAACTAAAAAGAACTTTTGAAATACTGATCCTAGTAGTATCTAAGATTCCATTAAACAAAATTTATATTTAAATCTTTCAACAAATATTGAATTCTTCAAATAGTCATCTTCAAAACTCATAACTAGTATGATGAAACAACCAATGAACAACTTACTTTACCTAAGAAATATATTCACAAAAATGAAGTTTAAATCAAATTAAGTAGATATTAAATGACCATCATGGGGGTTAATATACTATGAAAATAAATCAATTAACCCAGTGTAATAAAAATTAAAATAATTTATAAGAAAGAAACATAAATATAAGATACTTGATAATTACAAGGATTAATTTGTTTAAACAAATCCAAATTTTATTCTCTCACTTTTTAGTTTTTCTATTGTATTATCATTTACCGGGTCACTAGTTATATGGGTGACCATTTAAGAATACCAGGTACTGTACCAGGGCAAGTAACAAGCCTGAACACGGTGCCCCTGCTACTCCTTAAAAGGAAAGCAATTGTTACACTACGCACATCACTGTGCGATAAGATATGAATGATGAATCATTTACCTGCAGCATGTCTTGAACATTGCGAAGTTGAACCTCAAGGACTTTCTTGGAATGCCAAAGATGCTTGTTTTCTGCATACAATAAATCATCGGCTCCATCTCGGTCCTGAAAAACAAAATTGTTTCCATTAAAATCTTTTAAGAAAAAGTTCATGTATTTTCTATCATTAATGAAAACAGTTAAAAAAAAAATATAGATGTTAAGACTAACATTGAAAATTAATTTTCAATTAATATACTGACAACCAAATATTGATTTTATTCTTAAAATCCATATCTCTACTTTGCAGTGATCTCTCTCTCCAAATCCTTATTTTATACATTTTATTTTAAACATTTAATCATAATCACAACTTTCTTAATTCTAGTTAATTTTTTTATATTCCAAGAGACAATTATTTTTTCTTACAACAGAAAAGTAAAATTGAAAATTCAGAACATCCTAGAAAATCAATGTTATAAAATACTAGATGTATTGACTGGCTTTGCCCGGCACCAGGTACTTGCCACTAAGATAATTAGGAAAACCTATTATCTAGGAAGACACTCAATCCTTTTTTTTATATTAAATTTTATACAATACTAAATTCATTTCTAATCCTTTTTCATTCAGTCTTAAATTCATTTTTAATGATTTTTATACTAAATTTATTTCTGAAGCATTTTTTTATACTAAATTAATTTTTAATGCTTTTCTCTATAGAAAACTTGTATCATACATATGCAAATTTTAGTGGTTTTAATCATTTTTTTACATAACTTTTATAGTTTTTTCCTGAAGAACTCTATGTATAAACAGTCTGTTTTTTTCTGATTGTTTTTATTTGTTTAATAGAGAAGTTACATTAAAAAAAATTATAATTATTTTTATTATTTAAACAACACTAGTTAAAAGAAAAATTTTTTTTTCAAAAACATTTCATGTTTGAAAATCAAATATGTTTTACTTAAATTTCAAAAACGCCTCTCTGTTATTTATTTTTAATTTAAAAACACTTCTTCATATCTTCTCTGTGTTTTTGAAAAATATTTTTTAAGCAACAATCTCGATTTGTATGTTGCTAAAATGACATATACGGTCAAGTTTCATTGAAGACACTGGTTCCTGTAAGATCACCAAAGTTAAGCAATGTCAAGCCTAGTCAATAGCTAGATGGATGATCATTTTCACAGTTCAATTTCTTGTTTTCATCTAGAAATGTAGTGTCTGCCCTCAAGCCACACTCAATGATTGTAAACCGGAAATTAGAAACTGGATGTAGAACCCAATCAAACACAATTATTTAATTTTTTAATCTTAATTCATATAAGTATATAGATTTAAAAAGCAAAAACAAAAAACAATGATATTCTAACCAATTAAATCATTTCCATGCAAACAAATTTTTAATCACTTTGTAAAGGGAGTTAATTCAGTTTGGTTTAATAATGAATATCTTTTCATAACAATATTTTCATTTAGGGAGGAGTGTTGTGTTGAACTGTTGAATTTGTTGACAAATTTTAACCCCCTGAGTTATTTAATGTCAGAAAGGTTTAATCCAGTGTGTGTTTTAGTAAATATAATTCAGAATAAAAGCACTTTTTCCCAACAGTCACTAAATGTGAAGACAACTGCGAAAGGATTGTTAATTTTTGTCAATTTCTTGTATTTTTAAATTTCTATTTAAAAGTTTTTTTTCTTCATTAAAGTTCAAAATGTTTTTTAAATCTGTGATTTCAAATTTAAAAAAAAATTTTTTGTTGGTGGCGGGTAGGGGTGATTTTCTCCGTTATATGGTTTTTTGTTTGTTTGTTTGTTTGATAATTGCTGATCTTATATGCCTTGAATTTCAGAAAATTTAACCTGATGAGCTTAAAGACGTTTTTATTTGTTGCTTTCTTTTGACAAGGTGTGAATCACTGACTTTCTTCTTACAGATTATTTTTTTAAAAGTAACTATTTAGAAAAAAAAAACTCTGATTTCACTGACTTATGCAAATTCATGTCAATTAAGAAGAGACATGTAAGGGAATTGACACTGAGAAATGTCGACTAAATGTATTAAGATCAGGCAACAATAGCCACCGTGAGAATACATATACAAACTGGCCGTTAACCATCATCACTGTCATCATTATCATTATCATTTTGCAGAGTGTTGATGGTACTGGTAACAGTAACAATAACATTGCTGGCTGGTGATCATGGTGATAATACTACTACTACTGTTATAATAATAACAATAATCTATAAGACTTAATTCAAAACAACTGGTTGTTACCAGTTTGAAATCTAGTAAAAAGTAAATAATCAAATTAACAATAATACTTTGAAGAAAAAAAGACCCTAAAACCATGTTTGGCACTGTTTAATCAACCCAATAATCGATGGACACAAGTCACACTGACAAAGAAAAGAAATTCAAAAAGATATAATAATAAGAGATTATTTGTTTTTTTTCCTAAAGGACATCAAGAAATGGTAGGTTAAAAATTCTTTTTAAACTTTTTATTTATTTTTTGTATTTTGAGACAGAGAGGTTCATCCTTTTTTTATTTTCATTATAAAAAAGATTTGATTAAAAAAAAGATAAGATGTCAATTGTTTTCCTCTTTCTTTCATTTGTGATGAATTTCTTAAAAAACAGTATTTGCGAATTTTAAAATAATGCTGTTGCCCCAAATTTAATGTTTCTGTTTATTCAATATCATCAAGACAAAAATAACATTTCTGCTTGTATAATCCTTTCATATCATAAGTAAAAGAGGAAAACAGGAAAAGAATTCCTCTAAAATTTTGAATGAAAATTTATGTTTTAAACCCAGAGGTTGGGTAACTTTATTTGGTGTTACCCCAATGGAATTTGGAGTAAAATAAATTTAACCCCACTCATGGAAGTACCCTGGTCGACAAACCTATTTACTTAAATTCATGGCTAATAAATAAACAAAAAATCTTGTATATTGGAAAAATGTTTAATTATTAATTCATCCATCATAGGAAATAAAAGTTTGTCTTTTTTGCACTGAAATAGAACACAAGATTTACCCACCCACCCCTGTTTCTAATAGACTCCATTTGGAATAATTTAACCCATTTCCTTGACCACTGTTTTAAACAAATGAAATATTTACAAAAATAAAACAAGAAAAATGTGCCAACAAAAATAATTTCATTCGAAATGTCTTGAAAAATTAAAATTCAATCATAGTTTTTTATTCTTTATTCTATATAAATAATCTCATTAATATTGTGAAAAATTATTAAAATAAAATTTAAAAAAAAACAAATCAAAATCTTTATAAAAGTAGATGAAATATATATGTGAATTAAGCATTCAAGTCATATTATATTTATGTTTATTACCGATTAGTTCATATTACTCAGATATGATTTTTGGTTACAATAAGTTTCTTCATGTAATCTTCAAACAAGAATTGATGTTTTTGTTTACATTAGTAATTATACACGTATGTTAGTCGTGTATTTATTTTCTCTTTAAGTTATTTTACTGTTTTTCAACTACTTTCTTTTTTTTATTTTCTGTGCCACAAAAAACATCCTTTTTTCATTTTACTTCAACAATGTAACTAAAACAGAAAAATTTTCAAGCTGAAGCCAAATAAATTTTGGCTGGGTGAACCCAAAGGAGATAGTATGATATTGTCAAAGGACCAAAACCATCAATGAACCAGGGTAACGATTCTGATGTATCTTAATCACATAAGAATGATGTATTTTTCAAACAACTTTAATTAAAAGATAGTCATTGTTTGATTTAAATTTGTTTTCACATTTATTGTTTATGCAGTCATGTTAATACAGCATATTATAATTTGGATTATGAAGTGTTTATTCAAACTTATAGATGTACATTATTGGATTTTATATATGAAAATAATTATAGTCACTTTTATGTTCTTGTATGCACATAAGTATGCACTTACATATGTGCACATGTACATACAAACAGTAAACACATTTTTATAGTTTATTTTTAAATTCTTATTACTATATGATTATTGTTTGTTTGTTTGATAAAGGATTTCTTTTCAAAATTTATAGGTTACTTGCTGTTGTTAGTAGAGTTATTTCTATTTAATCTAGTAAAAATTTGTTTTCATATCTACATTTAGATATAAATTCCAAAGAATGTTTAAAAGCCTAGAAATCCCTATCTTTGATTTTAAACACTTTATCAATAACATATAAAAAATCCTAAAATGCTATACTAATAAATATATGTGCATATATATGTGTGTGTGTGTGATAAATAGACCAAACAAGTAATACAATAAGGTTAGACATAAACATTAGTCCCATAAATTCACCCATGATTGTCCCTCAAGATTCAAGGGACAACAGATAAAATAATTTTATTTAGTTATGAAGGCAGTAATTCTTAATAATAATTTCAAGACTTAACATTACAACTCAATGATTGTTAATGTAATCAAAACAGTCTACTCTAACAATAATAAAGATGAGGACAATCGCTAAAAAATTCAATAGATATACGCATACACACATACAAAGACGAATACACAAATTGATACATATACATATATGATAAAAAAATGGAAAATAAAATCTGACCAGATGTAATAGAAAAATTAATTAGAAAAAAAAAAACAAGAATATATTCAGTGCCGACGCATTGCAGATTTTTCTTTCTTCAGGGTTCCTTTATTATTATCATTATTATATTTTGTTCATTAGGTCTTATTTAGGACAAGGTATTTTTTAATATTAAGATGATAAATGAAATATTTTTGAAAAAAGAGAAAATCCTAAAAAATAAATAATTGCGTTTTTTTAACAAATAAATGAGTTATTATGTCATTTAAAACAATATTATGTGAAAAAATTTTAATTTCAGTTAAAATCTAAATATTGAAGAAATAGGAAAATATAGATTTCTAATTAAAGAGAATAACAATAAAAAAAAACTAAAAATAAAGAAAAAGCAAAATAAAATAAATATATTCTTTATGACTTAATAGGATTCCACATCTTTTATCCTTGTACAAAGTTAAAATTTTTTGTATACTTCGGTAGAATTTCATCATTTATGCATGTTGTATTAAAGATTATTTTAACTACTAGACAGGACAACTTTCTGGAATTACCGTTGTCAGAATGTAAAATAAACAAACACTTCAAAATTTTTAAAGAAGTAAAACTAATAACAAACATTATTTCCAGAAGTTTAAATTTGCCTATTCATTTATATTGAGATTTGTGTGTGTGTGTGTGTGTGTGTGTGTGTGTGTGTGCGTGCGTGCGCGTGTGTGCGCGCGCGCGCTTGTTAACAATCATCCTGAGTTAAATTTGGTCCACATTATTTTTTAGCCCTAACCTATGATTTTGGATAGTATCTTTATTATTCCAAAAACAGGAAAATGCTATTCTTATGTACAGACAAGATCACAGAGAACCTGATATGAAAAAGAAGTATTTAAAAATCCTTTCCTTTCCTCTATAAAAAGAAAAGGAAATAGACAATACTTTGAGATAATAAACAACTAATTTTAATTTTGGAAGTAGATTTACAAATAGAAAGACCTTTCAGAGTAAATATGCAGAGTGGGAAGACAATGAATGGGAAGTTCACAGTAAGACAAGAATTTTCCTGACTTGGATGGTGAGGTCATTTTAACTTCTCACTTCCGTTTAATGCTTTCTTATATCTAGGAAACAAAAGACTGCTTTTAATAACTAACTCATGGTTTATTTTTCAGAATCCTTGAGATGGTGTATGATGAATTCAATAATCTGAATAATGCTTGTTGAATAACTCCTGGTTTGTTCTTCAATTTTGCACCTTTTTTGTCAGGCTCTATGAGTATGACCTATGATTCTGTCTTCCAAAGGGAATTAGGTTTTTTTCTTCGTACACTTTTTTACCATTGACTAACTTCTCTAGTTTTGATTCCATAAGTGTGAAGGAGAAGAATTATCCATGAATTTGACAGCCAACTTGAGTGGGATATAATGCATTAGATTTTTTTGAATTTTCAAATGTTTCATTAATATTATTTGATGATTTTATATATGTTTGTTATAGACTAATAATCCTGGATAAAATATACAATTTTTCATAAATATATTATATCAATTTGTTTGAACATAATATATTAATTTTCATGAATTTTATCAAGAGAAAAACTCAAAAGAGATGCAGTAGATTTTAAACATTTCTTTTCTTGGTTTGTTTTAACTAATTTTATGAAAGAAATAATGATTTTTACCCAAGCTATGTGGGAATTATTCTTATTTGTTTTTGGTGAAAGGGAGTGGTTGATGTTAAAAAAACAACATACATTTAAAAAAAATGAGTAGCTTGAATAGGTATAGGTATATGGTGGGAATAAATGAAATAGCAAAATGTCAAAACAACAAATATTTTTTGTACCTTTTTTTTCATTATGTTAAATGTTAATTAGCATCTTTCAAAGAATCTGCAACATTTGAGTGACAGTGACATTTGACAGATTTGGTATCTGTTTACAAAAGTTATTTTTTATGAAAAAGTTCCAGTGTAAAAGGGAGAGGAGTGGTTTGATCAACAAAAATGGTTTTAGAGAGGGAAAAAAATTAGTCAACCAACCCAAGTTTCTCAAAGGTTATGGCAGTTAATAATCACAGTCAATATCTATTATGAAATTGAAACTTTTGTAGTTATGGAAAGTCTTAATAATCTATGATCCTATATATAAATTAACATTCCTTTACAATAGCACAGCCTAATATTATTAGATCAATAATAACAATAGCTTCCTCGGCTGCTTCTGTATATTATGAATTTTTTATCTTGTTTGTAATGATAAAAATATCCATAAAAAAGTAACTGACAAATAATATCAACAAAAGTAAATTCAGTATTGATTATTCTTTCATATTCATAGAAGCTGATCTACATAAAATATTATAGAATCATTTTTCAGGCAATAATCAATAAGTCTATAGGCTCCTGCGGAAAACATCAAAAGTTAAAAGGATCAAATTATTAATTTGCGGTAACTGCCACTTCTTTACAGAAGGCCAACTCTGATGACCTGCCCTAAATGTAGAGGTTGTCTGTACAGATAATTCACATAATGTGTTTGTATACTCGTATGACACATAAAACATTCTATCTTTCCATTCAATCTTTAATTAGTGACAAGCAAAGCAAGATGACTGATTGTCCAAATGGAGAGTAGATTAACTCTTATAGTCTTTTCATATATGGATCTCATTAACTTAGGAGACTAGCTCATCTAGATGTAAGGGTGGATGAGCCCCATCAGTTCAATGAGAGTAACTCATCAAGGTAAAAGACAACACTGATTACAAAAGCCCAGGGTAATAATAAGCATGTAAAACTTGCCTTGTGTCTAACTTGGGTTTGTACTTGACCATCTTAATATATCCTTAGCAAAGTTATTTGATGACTGAGATTATTAACATAAGGTTAGAAACTCATTTCCTATAATTCTACTTAAAACTAATGAATTGCGGTGAATGATTGAATCTCTCTCCTCTTCCTAAAGGAATTGAAATAAGCCAAAAGTCCTAGACAAGATAATCTGACTCATACTTCATAACTTATTAAAGCAAAAACAGTTTCCTTGTTTATTATGATAATTAATTCAAGTTGATTAGTATTTGACAAGTTCTTGATCCTCTTCTCCTTATTCTTAAACTATTTGTCAGCTTGTTGGTGAGCAAAATAAACATATACACATTAAAGAACAATATCTCTAGAGGCAGTCTTAAATACACCCCCCTTACCAACTATTTATGACGTTGGTTATTCTAATAACTTAGTTGAGATTATAGAAAAAAAATTAAATATATTTTTTCATTTCATTTACTTTTATTATTCTAACTCTACCTTAACTGATTGATATACACACACAGATGGTTAATTTTCTGTTGGCTGCTTTTTTGCAGAGGGAAACTTAATTAAGTCTAAGTTTTAAAACCTAATAATTGACTTGCTGATTAATTAAACCTAACTGTTATCTTGATTTTAAAATCTTTACTTTACTTTATAACAGACTGTGATCATAATATTTGTTTGACTACGTTGTTACAATTTTCTGACAAGTGTTACTAGTTGTTAATAAAATCCCATCAAGGTTACATTCAACAACTACATTTACATTTTACTTTTAACTAAATTCTAGTTATATGTAGCATCTACTTAAAAAATTTCAAGTTCTCTCTTGTAATAAAAGTATGTTTCTCTATTAATCATTGATTCTATTGATATTTACAACAAACAAATAAATACAAAAAAACAACAAGGTACTGAAAGCACAAAAACTTCTACTAAAGCATTTAATTACTCATAGGTGCTTTGGAATCATTAACAAAATTCCTGATCTAAATCACTTCGAAAACTTAATCTTCTTATTGCTGCATTTCCAACTTGTAGGAGCAATGCTACCAACAAAGCACTCATGAGTTGATGCATTGTGTTCAGTCAAGAGAGAGAAGAGAAATCAAAATGGCAGCATCCACAAGTTTTTTTCATATCCAATGATCTTGTAAATTAATGTAAACTCTCATTGCTCTCATACAAATTCGAGAGTCTACTAATTTGAAATGATTCGATAACCTTTACACCAACTTTCCAGAGATATTATCAAAAAGAATTGCTTGAAAATTGATTGGGGTTCATTTTAAAATCATGGAAGCAGAGCATGTTCAGAATCACCACTAAAATCTAATCTTTTATTCTGAAACTTATTTTGAAACTTTGCATATAATTTAATGCAAATTCTTTAGTAACTTTTAGTGTAAATTTGCATAGCAACAAAACAAAAAAGAAACCAAAACATAAGCTCCCCATCCAATTCATTGAAAATAATAAAGAAAAGTGTCTTCAATAAGAACAATCATAAAAATACCAAACCATATATCAAACTCCTTTGCCAGGACATCTACTTAGGACAGTGGATAGGATAGGACTGTGATTATTAACTGCCATAACCTTTGAGAAACTTGGGTTGGTTGACTCATTTTTTTCCCTCTCTTAAACCTTTTTTGTTGATCAACCACTCCTCTCCCTTTTATACTGGAAGTTCAAATCCCAGTCATTGCATTTGTGTTCATAATTGTATTAATATGCTTGAGAAAAATATGAATACCCACATTCCCTCTAGCTATGAACTAAATATTACATATTGTTTTATTTTAATAAGTATGTGTAAAAACAAAGGACGTTTATCAGAAAAAATATTATTGTTCTTGGCATTAAATGCCCTGAAAAGCCTGATATGCCATAAAAAAAAGAACCAAAAAAAATTAACAAACTCATTTGCAGGTATCTTTATGTGCTAAATTTCAAGTAAATAAGCATACAAATAGGAACAACTATAAAAAATACAGATATATGCATCTCAAAATTAACATTATCAAAAGACTATTTTAGATGAGACACAAATTATCTACTATTCCTCTATAGACCAATGCTTGAATGGCAATCTCTTTTTCCACTAAATTCTACAGAACACAAATCAGCACATTAACTTTAAAAGGTGCCATGGATGTAAAATAGGAGAAAAAGAAGACAGAAAGAAGAAAGAAAATGATTAATTAAACTACCAACAAACTTTAGGAACACATCGACTTGATGAAAGGAATGAAGGTTGCTTAGTTGTTGATGAATCAGCCTCAGAGAGCAGTTTTTCAACCAGAAAAATGAATTACTGTGGATTAGAATGAATTTAGATTTTCTGATTATTAGAGCTGAAATTTTGAGGATTTTTTTGTTGAATGTCTAATTGGAGGGATAGTATCTGGCAAAGTATTTGCAGGACTCTGAGTCATTATCACTCATCTGCTGCTGATAATGATGGGGTGTGGGCAGCAGCTGAATGATTTGCTTTGGTTATCTTCCACTATTTCTGCTTTGGTCATTGACAATGTAAATGGTTGATGGTCTGTCTTCTTATGTCTGGATCTTCATATTTTGAAGCGAGGCAAGTGTAATGAATAAATGAATACATTAGGTGACTAATACAGACAGTTATCAGCCATTTTGGCGATGAACTACAAGCAAAACAACATTTATAAATCACAAAGTGAAAAAAAAGAGAAAAGCAAGTTTTAAAACTATCAAAAGAAAAGTAATTGTCATCTCCCAGGCAGGAAGATTCCTACATTTCAAACAATAAACTAGTTTATTGAATATTTAATGAAAGTCTATCTAATTATGATTTAAAGAAGACAAATAAATGAAAGCTCATTTCATCAAACATAATTCAAGATTTTACAAGAAAATGCTTAATTTCACTAATATTTAATGGTATCTTGACAAAAGATTTAAAGAATTGATTTTTTTTCTTTTCAAAATAAAGAAAGATTTTTTTAATACTACTGGTAATGTAAAAATAACAACATCATTATACTTTCTCAGCAAATCCTATTTAAGAAAACTGACTTTTGTTCAAATTCATAAATATTTACAATTGAAATTTAGAAGATAGGATAAATTACAAGGAAAGAGAATTAAAAGAACCAAGTTAAGCATACATGGTCCCGCATGAATGCACAATATGAATGGAGCAAAAAAAACAAACATATATGATATTTTTGGCAGAAACGTTAAATACTAATCAAAGATTACTTAAAATTGTAATGATAAATCTAATTAAAAATAGTTTGAAATAACCATCTATGTAAGTTAAAAGAACAATTGGAACTAAATAAAGAATGAAGTTTAAATATAAGTCTTCAAAAAATCACTGCCATGTAGACCTCTTCTTGTGTAGCCTAATGGTACTCAATGGACAGGGTATAATTGCTACCACTGAATGAACCATTGGGCATCACAACCATTTTCCATTATAGCTATTTTTCTACCCATAACAATAGAGACCTGTTGGACCAACGTCTTTTAGGAGATCTCCACGCCTGGGTTCCAACCCAACCACCTTTTCTGTTAGTGCACACTTTTGGCTAATAAATTGTAAAATGCATTGAGCAGAACCAAGTTGTATATAATTCTTAGGTTTCCCAATCACTGGTTTTGTATGTGGCAAAATAAGAAAATTAATTCCCTATCTCTGATCTTGATGAACAAAGTTATGTCACCCAAAAATGCACACATTTATTGATAATGAAAGAAAGATGTATTTTATTTTCTGTTGATGTAGATGGCAATTTCCATCTTCTAAGATAACAATAATAACAATAATAATAATAATAATGAATTTCACTGTAATTCATTCATACAGATCTTTAGAGTAGCAACTAAAATGATCATTTAAATGATAATAACTACAATAATAAAAATAATAATACTTGATAATAATGACAATAATAAGCCAATTGTTGTATTATGTAGAGAACCAAGAAAGTCTTATTGTTTTTTGACCTTGAGTTCAGAGCAAATATGGATTTTTTTATCATCTCTCAAACGATGCTGATTATATCTAGGCAACAACAAGAACAACAACAAAACACTTTAAGAATATATCTAATATGAATGGTACATAGAACGCAAAAAATAAACTATATTTTATTATAACAATAATAATAACAACAATAATAATAATGATAATAATAAAGATATTGAAGAAAGCGAGATTAGAATCGGTAAGAGCATTCTGAGAGCACCATTGAGGAAAACATTAAATTGGGAAGCTCCTGGACAGCATTCATGGTTACTGGCTTAAGAGATTCAAAACTCTTCATGAAAGAATTGCACAAGAAAATAAAAAAAATGTATGGAAGAAACAAACACTTTGCAAGAAAACATTATATTTCATACCACAAATTAGTATAACACGCGCACACACACACACACACACACACACACACACACACACACACACACACACACACACACACACAAACAAACAAACACAAACACACACACAAACACACACACACACAAACACAAACACACACAAACACACACACACACACACACACACACACAAACACACACACACACACAAACACACAGAT
>JAUZSX010299531.1:0-13218 GCA_034780655.1 Idiosepius hallami | reverse complement strand
AAACATTTTCTTTCTCCTGTTGTCCATCTTCAAGGATATCAATGTTGTTTCATTTCCAGAATTTTTATGATTTATAAATTTTTACTGACTCTTGTAAGGTTAACTGTAATGTTTTATCTTCACATTCGATCAGATTAAGACATTTAATATTTTTTCAACTCTGTTAAATGTTATATTTATAACTGCAATAATAAAGCAGTGTTACCCAGATATAAGAAAAAACGCTTATCAGAGACTTATTTCCCGGTCTTGAGAACTCTCTTATATCTGGGTTACCATGTATAAGAATAATCTAGATGTTCTGTGATCAAGGATATAAAGACAAACATTATATTAGGCAGAATAGAATGTGAAAACTTTCTTACATGAATTTTATTTATTTATTTTATTATCTTTTGAATTTTTATTTCTGTTTTATTTTATCTTTTATTTATTTTAATTTTTTATTTTATTTTTTATTTTTTTTATTTCCCTTGTATTCTTTTTTTTTTCATTTTCATACTTGTTTTACTTTTTAATATTTTTTATTTCTGTTTTATTTTTTTCCTTTATTTTTTATTTGTATTTTTTTAAATTTAATTTTACTTTTAATTTGAATTAATCTTTTTTTTATTATATTTATTTTTTGATTGTTTTATTTTTTTAAATTTTTATTTTAATGTAATTTTGTTTTTGCCTTGTTTTTCTTTATTGAAACTTTTTGCGTTTATTTTTCTTTTCTTTTTGTCTCCTGATCTTTATTTAAATTTCATTTTTCTTTTCTGTTTTTTTTTTTTCCAACTCTCTCACTATAATTTTTTTTTTCTTTTATCTTCAAAACTTATTTTAATTTTTTGCTCTTTTCAGGCGGAAGCCAAATTGGCTGCAAAACGAGCAGCAAGAAATGAGGCCCGGGAAATTCGAATGAGGGAACTGGAAAAACAGCAAAAAGAAGTAAGTCTTAAATAAGTTGTGTCTTGGTAAAAAACAAAACAAAAAAAAAAAAACTTTTTTATGATGTCTTTCAGGTCTGGTTCTAAACTGGCTAGGTCTTTAATATTTTGTGGATGGTGTTTTGTCTGGAATTTATAAGTTATCTATAAGAATAGGTTGATATAAAAAAAATTTTTTTTTAAAATATTAAGAAGAGTAATGTGCAAAAATGTGTGTATACCTCTTAATTACTTATATCAAAAATTAGATCTAAATCTTCAATGTTTTTTTGTGCATTTTGCGCAAGAGATTTTAAATAAAAATGGACTAAAAAATCCTTTATTTTGCCAAAATATTGATGTGAAAACCAATTTCAATATTTGTCACTTCATTTAATTTAATATGAAAATGAATAATAAAAATATCAATTATTTAGTAGATTTTATTATTTTATTTTTGCTAAGCCTCAGTTTTAATTTTATGAATTCATGTTATTAGTGTCACCAAAAAATCGCATATTAATGTCTTTAAATTCACTTCCTTAAATAAATACTAAGTTTTGGAAAAAAAAAAAATTTATGGAAACATTTCTGAAGTTATTTTTGCAACCTTCCTTGAATTATTCTTTTATAGTTTCTTAATCAACCTCCCCTTATGTGTATGTATATAAATATATATATTTAGTATTTGACTACAACCGTATGGGTTTCGGCACCCTTGTGCCTCCTCACATACAGCAAATAAGTTTGTTCTCTAACCATCGAAAAAAATGTGGATATACCAAAATTGTATACACACACACACGCACACAAATAAATAAATTGGGTGAAACAGCAACTATGGAAGATGAGGACAAAAAGTCCACAAAAGAAATAAATAAATAGACTAAATTTATTTTTTTAAAAAATAGTTTTATTTTGATTATACATACTTTACTACTTTTATTAAAACTCAAACCGTTAAGTAAACCCCCTCTTTAATCCATCCAGAGTTGATTTTGTGTTCATTCCAGAAGATATATATCAACAAGTATTCTTAGTTAATATAGCCTGCTGCCAGGATTGAACCTACCACTCTAAGGAGATTATCACTTAGAACTTCCAAATCCATGTTAGATTATTAACTGTGCAATATTCAGACAAATATGAATCATGTATACAGGTGTAGCCATTTCACAAGCTGTTGATCAAATAATCTTTGATGATAATTTATAGTTTGACTAACAAAAGATTTTCAAATTATTTCAATGCTATTTTTTTTCTTTTCTTTTTTTATACTTTCTCTTTATTTCTTTAAACATTTGCTTTCTTGAAACTTCTATTTATGACCATTGATATTTATTATCGTTAAAGACATTTCAGCTGATAGTTTGCAATTATAACTTTTTTTTTTGGAGTGACAGCAAGGTCACTTGGTGTTATCTGTATTTAAATATTTTAAACATTCACCTTTTTTTTTTTTAAATCTGGTGTATAAATAATTTTGAAAACTTTAGCTGCATTCAGCATTTATTCATGTTCAGTCGATAAAAAATTAGATACATCTGTACTGGGGGAGGAAGTCTATTTGGCCTAGTGGATAGGGAGTCTGACTTCAGAATTGTACACGAGTTCAAATCCCAGTCATTTCATTTGGGTTCATAATTGGACTAATACCCTTTGAAAAGCTATAAAACCTCACATTCCCACCAGCTACGGGTTTAATACCAAACGTTGTGTTGTAAACCCTTTAAACCCTAAAGAACCGATATATCAACCCTGGCTACTTAAGGCAGAAGAAGACACAAACACACAAAGATATTTCAACCTCTACCTTTGGACTCAGACTTTGCAATATTACCAAATAGTCACTCAGATCTGTTCCATTAAAGAACCATATTAGGGTCAAAATGTCAGTTTTTGCCTTTGGTTACTAAGGCTGATATATCAGCCCTTTAGGGTCGAAAGGGTTAAAAAAAATATACATGTGTGTATACAATGATTGTTCTTGGCATTAAATGACCTAATAAGGTTGATATGCCGTAAAACACAAATAAGCAAACAAATATCTGTACCGGCTATCTATTGTATTTGATAATTATATCAAATCAATTTATTTTGGTTCATTGATGTTTTGCTATTTGATGATCGTATGGTGTTGATTATCCCTAATCTATCCACTCCAAGCATTGCTGTGCTTAGGGCCTCCACAGATCCCTCACAATTATGTTGGGGCCACAAGCTCCCTATTGGCCGCAAGGTTTCTTGGCTTAGTAGATCTTTTGTAATGCAAAAAAAATACCAAAATAATTAATTTTTTAATATATTATATTTACTTGGTGAGCACCAATCCAAATTTGGCACAAGGCCATTTTTACATGCTCTGACCCGGGCTTTTCACATTCGGTGTTATCCTTCACCTAGATGAGCTTCTCTCTCAAGTTAACGAGCCCCATCTGTCTGAAGCAACTGAAGGTAAATGTAATGGTTTTGACTTGGATTTGAACTCTCATAATACGATTTCAGAGTCCGAGCTTTTACCAATGCTCCAACTTCGGTGCCCATATTAATTTTTAATTTATTTGTACATACATATTTGTATCGGGTTTAATACATGGGGTACACATGTGACTAAGAGTTTCTGAACATCTTTTCTTTCTTTTTTTCTGCCTTCCTTCTTTCTGTCTTCTCCCTCTCTCAAGTGAGAGAGTGTATATATACTTAGTCCTTTTATTCTATGAAAGGGATGTTGGGTTATTCCATTACATCAGTGTATATAGTCTTTGATCGAAGCCTCCAGAATGTTGAAGGCGTGCAAATTTTTTTTTTTTAGAGTAAAGCCTCCCCTACTCTTCAAATTTTGCATCAGACATATGGCTAAGTACCTCCAAGTTTTGTTTAATGTATCTATATCCGAATTATGATAATCTTTCCTAGATGAGTATAGAGAATTTGGTTTCAGGTCAAATCCTTCATTTGCTAAAAGGTCCAATTTACCATAAGACCCATTCCTATCTTGCCCATCAACAATAATGTCCACAAGAGATTGTCCAATTATGCAAAATTGTCCATTGCCAAAAAAAGCCTAATTCTTTTTTTTTTTTTTTTATTAATGAATTAAATAAATAGATAGATGATTATTTCGTTTTTCAGACGTGTTAGGCAATTTATTTTTTAGGGTAGCAATGTTTTTATTTGGACATTTTTTGGCCTTTTCTGTGGACATTAAAAAAATTGGACATTATTTTTGATGGGCGATATTCAAATAGGCATTATGGCAAATTGGACCTTTTTGCAAATGGGCGTTATGACTCTTTACCGAGAATTTTTTTTTGACATTATTTCCTATTGCTGCCTGTTCAAGAGGTCACTTCTTTCTTCTTTGATTCTTTCTTCTTTTGATGGACTAATCTTCAACATAATATCAATAAATCTTTTTCCTCTGGACATTTAATGTTTTCCACGGATTAAAAATGGCCCATCAATTTCCTATTTAAGTATTGATTATTTTGACCAACATTTTCTTATTGCTCCTTTTCCTCCCATATATCATCGTTATATAATTATATACAGTGTCTAATCATTCCTAAGGTACCAGTTTTACCTTGATTTGTTTTATGACCTTGTAAGGCTCACAAGTTAATCTCTAAAAATGAATATATATAAGTAGAATATTCAACAAACACTTGACAGCTTGTACTCTATGAACCCAACAAAAATTAATTATTGTCTGTGTATTCTAAACTATTTTATTATCAAAATGTCATAACCTGAGTTGAATTTATTGGTGTCCACTTGCTACTGTAGGAGTGAACCCAAATGGCCCTCTATCTAAATTTCAGAGAAGTAGGCCAAAAATAATACTATCCTCCCTATCTATATAAACACTTTTCTTCAAACCTTAACTTCAACCCGAGAGCTGCTATCCTAGAATCCTTCTTTCTCTCTCTTCCACACTCTCTCTCTTCCACTCTTTCTCTCTTCCACTCTTTCTCTCTCTCTCTCTCTTCCACTCTTTCTCTCTCTCTCTCTCTTCCACTCTTTCTCTCTATCTCTCTTCCACTCTCTCTCTCTCTCTCTCTCTTCCACTCTCTCTTCCACTCTCTCTCTCTCTTCCACTCTTTCTCTCTCTCTCTCTCACACACACACACACTCTCTCTCTCTCTCTCTCTCTCTCAACCAAGGCAAGCTAGTCATTATCCCCCTGAGATCCCGCACCCGTAACACACCAGTGTGTTGCCATTGGACAGTTTAGGTACTCACTCCAATATGTAAAAATAAGAAAATAAAATCTTTTTTTTGTATTTATTATTATTCAACCAAATAATGAAACATATACAAATACCTTTGGGAAGAAGGTTGAAAATTGAAATCTATGAATTAACTGCTAAAGTCTTAAATAGCAACTATTTGAGATTTGGTGTTGTCTTTAACGGCATTGTATGGAATAAATGCTGCTCATTTGGAGTGAATCACTTGCGTTTGCAACTGATTTTTTTCCTAGTGGCTAAAAATAAAAATGCTCACCTTTTGAGGACTGTTTCTTTTCACTGACAATCTTTCAAATACTGAGTGGAAATGCCTTTTCAATCTTTAATTTAAAACAAAATTGAGTAAAGTCAAATTATTTTAAACAATAAAAGGTTTAATAGAATAGAAAATAGAACTATATAGTCCTTTTTTAAACAAGGCGGTTTAAAAAATATCTAAAAATATTCAACAAATTTCAATCTAAAATCTTTTTAAATTTTTTTTTTTTACAAATGTTATTTGGACTATTATCCCTAACCTTTTTATTCTCCGTCTCACTAGGTTTTAACCTAATTACCCTTTGGTTTTCCTAGGGTGATCTAAAAAAATCAAAACAAAAAAACAACTCTAAATTCAAGAAACAAGATCAATCTAAAAAAAATTAGAGTCAACAGTCCTCACCCTTGGGAATAACTCTAACTGAGGATGTTTCTTTAGCATGGTCAGCCGTTGTGAGGGAGGGGTCTTTTAGAGAGGGTCTTTCAGTTAGAAGGCTTAATGCGTTCCACTGATCCTACTACAAATTGCCGACCAGCCAGGTACAATACCTGATAGTCCTACGTGGACATTCATCTAAGTACTGAACAGGCTCTTTGTTTAACTTCAGTGATCTAACTGGAACCGGTGTCTCCATTGTGTCTTGATCATACTGAGTGTGTGTTCAGGTTTTCCGACAGTTTTTTCCTTAAAAGAATAAAGTTTATATAACAGCTATAAGGATTTCAATATAATGGAAACTAAGTCCAATATTTACCTCTCTATCTTGAATACACGTACAAGCCTATTTTTATTTGTTTGTCTCTTTGGTGGATAATTTCTATTTTTATAACCTTATTGAGATTATTACCTTGGTGAAAAAATGCGACATGACCTGAATAGTTTATTGGATTAATCTAAATTGTTTAGAAATAAAAGCTAACGTAAAAAAAGTCCAGAAATAAGGATGCAAGGTCCTTAAACAACAGGAACAACCACAACCCCTTATCCCCTACTTATCCTGAGTGTCTAATATGGTCTGTTGGATATTGACTAATTAACGACTTTAATCAATTCAATTTAACTGTCTGATGAACATTATCACATATAAACAACTTGGGGCAGACTTGTTCAATAATCACCAGCAGCAGTCGTGTCACCATGTGTTGAAAATATCAAGCTGTGTTCTAATTTTACTGTCTTGATCTACATGACTGAATCTATTGAATCCACTAAGTAAATAACTGATGCATGCATTGTCATACTGAAACTGATCTTTATTCAAGGCTTCTTCCTTTATTTGTTTTCTTACTCTTCTTTCCATGCAGCCCAGCCCCACATCCCACTCTAGGAATGTACCATTAATCCCTGTACTATTGTACTGAGTATTTAAGGAATGATTCAAAAGGATAAGTAAAGCAATTTAGTCTAAACCAGGGGTTGTCGAATGGGGTTCACATGGACCCCTAGGAGTCCATCGAATATTTCTGGGGGTCTATATGTAAAATAAAACGAATCGGGGTCCACAATGATATTTTGGTGGTTCATAAAGAAAAATAACTTAGTGTTTTTTTTTAATTTAATTTCTATGATAATTCTGGTTTGACGCGAAAAAAAAAAGCTAAAATAGACATCAAACAAATTTGAATGTATTTTATAGATTTTTAAAAAATTCCATTTAATATATTGTTTAATAACTTTAATATTTTTTTTTTTTTGGAAAAATGGCAAAAAACAACTTATTAATGAAATTTTCTAATTTCTAAACTAGATTAAGTTCAATTTTTAAAATGATTCTGACACTAACATTAGCAAAGGTTTAAAATCAAATTTAAAACAAACTAAGTAATTTTGAGATAATTGTTTGTTTTATGACATAACAATTTTTTTAGGTCATTTAATGGTGAGTACAATTACGCATAGTTTTTTGAATAACACTATACATACTAATTAAAACATAGCTTGAGGGAATATGAGGATTCATACCTTTCCCAAGAATATCAGATAAATAATAGATTTTTTTTTCATTGGTGAATGAAAAGATGTTTTTGTATTACTTATGAATTTTTATCAGGTTTCAAATCTGAGAAATAAATGATTGAAGCCAGAATAAAATGGAAACATTCTTTTGTATCTTTACATTTTGAAAAGTTTTATTTTATAAAATTTGAATTTATTTGTTCTTTATATTTCATTTTATTTTATTTTTATTTTTTTTTCAGAATGAAGAAAAACAAGATAGAATATATGAGTTAACCAATGATATACCAAAGGTAAATGAAACTTTTTTTTAAGAAAGAATAAATTGTCTTTATACCCTCAAAAAATTACCATTTCTTCTAAATCAAGAAAAACAATTTACATTTTTGTCAAATTTTCAGCATCAATATATTAATACATTTAGTCACTTCAGCTGTTTCCTTTGATTGACAATGGAATATTCCAAAAGCCCGATATAAAATTGTTTAAGATCATCAGAAATAATTTGATGTTGCTTATTGGGGGGGTTGCAGTGTTCTGTTTGAACAAAAACATCTTACTATAACATTAGAAAAAAAAAACATGGTGTTTTTTATGATCTCTATTTAAATGTGTTTTTTGTGAATAATTAGAAATGTAAATAGTAGTAATTTTTATGCTGTTCACATTAGTTTTAAGTTATTTTGAAAAATCAATTTAAATTTTTTAAGGATATAAACGAGTCCTACCCATTGTGTGAATATGTAAAATCTTTTTTACATGTCCAGTTAGTTATTATAATTCTTATCCTCCTATTCATCTGACGATTGATGTTTTCAATATTTGATAAGAGAAATTCAGATTAAAGTAAGACAGTTAGGTATTGTAGAAACAATGTTTCTTCATGCATTGAAAAGGAGGTTTGACCTCGAAATATCCCTACCACCTGGAATCATACATCATACCTCCTTCATATTCTTTTATTACTTAATTTTAAGGTTCTAAAGATACTGTGAAAAAGTATGACATGCTTAGTTAGGTACCATAGTATTCATATTAAGATTAGTCAGCCTCATCTCACAGATTCAGACAAAACATGGAAAAAAATTAAACCAAAAGGATTTCGATTATTGTTTTGTGTGTGTAGGTCTATAAACATTACATTTTTTTTTTATTGCTTTTTCTTGAAGGAGGTTTGAAATTGTTAATATTAAAACAGGGAGTTTACAGTGATGTAGCAAGGGAGGAGCAGAGGAGGCAGTCTGCCCTAGGGAGTGGCATTTTGAAAGAGTATTGATTCATATATCACACAGGGATGTGCATGGTGTAACAATTGGTTTCCTCAAAAGGAGTAGCAGGGTCACCACGTGCAGGTTTGTTACTTGCCCTGGTACAATACCTGGTATTCTTAAATGGTCACCTATCTAACAAGTGACCAGCGATTTCACTGTGCATTCATGAGTGAGCCATACATGCTTTTGAGGGGGTAAAAATAGATGATAGAAAAAAATAAGTAATAGTAAAAAAGTCAACAAAAAAATGTGAAACTTTATAACCAAAATGAGTTTTTTTAATTTTGTAGCATGATTTATTTTATACGTGTATCATAATAGTGTTTTTAAATTAAATTTTTTTTCTCACTATATTATTAGTCCAAAAGCAATAAATATTTTAAGTTGAATATAATTAGATGCTTGATTGTATTTTATTTTTGTTTTAGCCTCTTGATTCCACTGAGGGAACATAGGGCTGCAACAACAACATCTGCTGCCGTTGCAGTTTCTGTAACTTTCTCTCTTTTTACAGAATTGGGTTGCCCTATTTCTAACCTCCAACCTGGAGGACCAGTACAGTACCTGATATTCCTAAGTGGTCACCCATATTAGTACTGAACAGGCTCTACACTGCTTAACTTTAGTGATCTAGTGCGAACTGGTGTCTCCAACGCTATTTGACCGTACTTCCTTGATTGTAGTCCCATGAATATGAATATTTTTAGGCATTTTTTTCAATTTTGGACTTCAACGGATTATCACTATTCTCAGGGGCCGCGAATCTTACGACCACTCTGGGCGGCAAAAACTGTTGCTACGCCACTGGGAGTTAAATATCTGAATGAAATGATTTGAAGGTAGAGCCAGGCAGTTTGAGTTGAGGAGTAAATCAATAAAGATGACTTATGAATTATTCTGGATGACTTGTGGTTGATTAGCTGTAACAACAATGTATGTCAGCTGGTGAAACAGAGGGATTTTAAGTAGATTCAAAATTAGTGAAGCAAGAATGAGAGGAAAAAAAACAAAAAAATGAGTCAACAATAAATTACCCCCGTGGTAATTACCACCACTAACACCAAAAAAAAACAAAGAAAAATCAGTGGATATAAAAGATTTTTTAGGTCCCGCCCCCTCCCGATTTATTAGAGAGGGACCTTAGTTTTCAGTCGCGTGCGTGCATGCATCCAGACTATTGCCGGATAACCGTCCATTACTTTTTTCTGAAATTTTGCTGCAAGTTGTATTTTTATATATAGATGTGTATAATAAAAAAAGTTTTATTACAAAAATCCTCCTTGGATTCAAAAACACCCCAAAATGGCCAAAAATGACACTTTTTAACTTATGATCCATCGATTACATTTTTCTGAAACTTGGCCAAAATGTGGAGGGTATTGTCTCAAATGTAAATTCAGTTTTCTGCACATGACAAAATTCTGGCTCACGTCCCCTAGGGCTTGGGGGGGGGCTAAAAACACCCCTTTTTGAGGCTATTTACTGTTTCTGTATTAAATATGATTATTAATGTGTTTTTTTATGCTTCATTCACTGTGCACTCATGGGGGACCATGCATGCTTCAATTATTATAGATTGATTGAATAAGTTTCATGGTTACAAAGCTGGTGAGAAGAAGGGAGGACATGGATTATATAAAAAGATTAGCCCACATACCAACACTGATTTTATCTTGATATAATTGTGAAATAATCTTTGTTTTGAATTTCAATATTGTTCTGGGGTAGTTAACATTCCCATATCCACAATAACATGGATTCGTCTGGCTCTAAATAAACCAGCCATTTCTGCCTTCGGGCAGAGAGTACATGTGCAGTTTAGCCGCTTGCAGTTAACACCAGGGCTCTTTCACCTGAATATTGTCATCCCTGAAATAGGAACACAACAAATATCTTATTTTAAAAACTTTTTTTGTTACTCTTTCTGTCGATACAATTTCTTTCTTGCCTTTCTGTCCATAATGTAGGTATTTGTATTTATAAATGAAAAGTGATTCTCAATTATAAAAGAGAAAATATTCTTCATTAAAAAAAGTTCTTGATCTCTGAAATGTTTTGTGATGATAATGAGGATCGGAAATGAAATTATTGAATTCAAAACACATTCATACAGTTTTAGATTAATAGCCATCTTCAGGTTGAAGTTGATTTTATGTTAGAATAAAAGCAATCCTAAATCTGTTTTAATAGATATTATATTTACTTGGTAGAGCATCTAACCAAGTTAGGCATAAGGCCATTTTTACGTGCTCTAAATAGCTAGGCTTTTTTAATTCAGTGTTACCCTTCACCTAGATGAGTTGCTCTCCCGAGTTAACGAGCCATATCTGCCCAAGGCAGCTAAAGTGAATGTAATGGTTTTGACTGGGATTTGAATTTGCGTAATACAATTCCATAACTCAAGCTTTTTACCAATGATCCACCGTCCCTGCCCTGATTTGGTTTGGTAGAGCACCAAGCCAAGTTTGGCATAAGGCCATTTTTATGTGCTCTATATACCTGGACTTTTTGAATTTTGTGTTACCCTTCACCTTGTTGTGTTGCTCTCCGAGTTAACGAGCCCCGTCTGCCCGAGGAAGCTAAAGTGAATGTAATGGTTTTGACTGGAATTTGAACTCGCGTAATACGATTCCAGAGCCCAAGCTTTTACCAATGATCTACCGTCACTGCCCAATGTTTTTATAGATATGCGCCATTCAAATAATTTCTAGGTAGGTGTCATTTGAATAAGGGAGTGTTTTTAAACTAAACAATTCTGAAAATAACTACTCCTTTACAATATGCCAACCCTGTTTTGACACTTAGATTTTTATCAGAAATCCTTATATTATTATTATTATTATTATTCTCTAGAAAGTAGAGTAAGTACTTCTTTTTTTTTCTTAATTAAAAACCAGCATACCAGCTTAGAAATGTTTCTCTTAAAAAATAGAAAAGAAAAAAAAGATTGTATCAAGGGATTAAAAAAAACAAACCAACTTTACTTTTCGAGACCTTCAATTAAGAAGAGAAAAGAAAATTCAGGTCCAGCTCGTCAAGTTTTGTGTCATATAGAATTTTTCTATACATCGTAAATGGGTACAGTCAAATCATGTTGGAAACACCAGTTCCCGCTCACCAAAGTTAAGTAATGTAGAGCCTGTTCAGTACTAAGATAGGTGACCTCTTAAGAAATACCAGGATAGGAATATCAGGTATTGTACCAATGTGCTAGCAGAGTGCCACACACCAGCTGGCTAGCTTGTGCAGGGTTAACCGCCCTGCCAGGTAAATACAAAAAAAACGTTACGAAACCGGCTCAAGGAGTCGGCTCTATGCTTACTGAGCAAGAGAACTAAATAATAATGAATCGTAAATGCTTTGGCAATCAATATGTCTTATCTTTTATGTATATATTTGTATGTAGTTAAATTTTTGTAGAAATGGGTGGAAATGTAAGGGTAACGTTTAGCAATAAAGTTAGAATTTCAATTACTATGAACTTGAAAAAAAAAAAAGAAAAACCTCCAAAAACCTGAGACTTTTCATTTCCAGAAAACCGCAACCTCCATCCAGTACATCTTGCCCCCCCCCCCCAAAAAAAAACTCTTTTCATTATTCCTCTTAAATTCAAAAACACATCAATTCCAAACGAATATATAGGAGGCGCCAATCTTTATAACATCATTATAAAAGGCATTTTAACTTTTATAGTATCTTAGAATTTGGACCACTTTAACTGAAATAAAATAGCTGTACAAATATGGACTTTGAATTCCAGGTTAAGAACATTTACAGAAAAAAGCCATTCATTTACATCTTTTTTTTTAAAAGGATTTCTACTTTTTTTTGTGGCATCAAAGGTGAGGCAGTGGTGAAAGCTTGAACTCTAGAATCAAATTATACAAGTTCAAATTCCAGTCTAAACCATTACTTTTACTTTTAGCTGTCTCAGGCAAATGAGGCTCATTATCTTGGTTGAGTAGCTCATTTAAGGGTAACACTGATTCCTAAAACCCGGGTAGATGAGACTCGTCAATTCACTCCAGATAACTGATCTAGATGAAGAGCAACACTGATCTAAAAAAGCCCAGGGATGTAATGAGCTCATAAAACTGGCCTGGTTTATACTCGATCAAAGTAGATATATCATTTTTTTTTAGTGGGGGTTTCTTTGTATTCTTTAGACATCATTGCAGGAAATGACATTTAGTACAGACAACGATAGCTGAGCATAAATATTGGAATTGGAATAGAAATCAATAACTAATTATCTAGATTTGTAAAATGGGACAAGATTGAAAAAAAGAGAGGGAGAGACAGACAAGGTTACAATTATTCTCTCTCTCTCTCTCTCATAATTTCATTATTAACTCCTCCATTCAGTTATCCTTCCTCAAATAATCCATTAAATGATGAACAACAACAGTTTGTACAGTGGTTTGAGATCCAGTCTAGTTGGCACCACTTATTCTGCAAAAAATGAGATCAGCTAGTTTCTTTGATCACACAAATTATTTTCATTACAAAAGAGCCTAATAGAACTTATGAATATATATATATATATATACACACACACACGCACACACACA
>JAUZSX010299520.1:0-13220 GCA_034780655.1 Idiosepius hallami | reverse complement strand
GCTTAGAGTTAGAGGCTAAAATTTTCAGGATTTTCTAGTTTCTATGATACCAACATATGGTGGAAATTTGAAAAAAAGTGAGACGCAAGAGTGTCGAGGTCTGGATGATTTGACATGGAATGACCCCACTCTCTTATGCGATATGTTAAGGGTTGTGGTGGTGGAGGAATGTTCAACATTTGATAGATTATTTAATAACAAAAAAGGTAAAAACTTTACAGATTTAACAATATCTGGTGTTGAAAGGGAATTTGCCAATTACCAAGATAAATTTTTTTTTTTACCTTTCATTCAAGAGTCTGCTTTTTACTTTTATTAGTGCTGTGTCCCTTCCCTCATACGCACTTAGATAAAAGTTGGCGGTAAGAGAAGTAATGCACGTTATTCGTTTTAAATTTGATATGCTTTTCATCCAAATGATATGCTGGACAAAATGGTGGTGATTGTTAATTTCAAAGTAAATTTTAAAACTGAGCAACAAGAATCATTTTGAAACTCTTTAAGATGTATTTTGATTAGTAATGGGGAAACAAAAAAAAAAACCCTTGATTTCATGACTGCTTGGAGGAGGAATAGAGTGTAAGTGATAGTAACAGAAAAAAATATTGTTTTCATAAATGATCAAAGAAAAAAAGTAACAGAACCAGCAGTTTAAGGATATCAAAAAGAATCTAATAAATCTTCACAAAAAAATGAACAATCTTACCATCTGGAATTTATATTGATTTACAGCAGTGATTGAGGTACAAATATATATCTGTGTATGTATGTGTATTTTAAATGTTTCTGGGATCGGAAGGGAAAGAGTGCGTGCCAATTTTTTTTTTCTTTTCTTCACACCATTCCAAATCCTTGACTTCCTTCATTAATAGCTATCATTAAAGCCTTGTGAAATTTTTCTATTGAATCATAATCTGGTAGACATAACTGGTTGAAGCTAAAAAAGAAAAAAACATGATTAGCACGAATTACAATTTTAGATATTTAACGTTTTAATTATTTGTAAATTCTGTTATTCCTACACTGCCATGTCCTCTAACAATTTTAGTGAAAAAAAAAAATAATGTACTAATATATATAGTGGCAAATTATTTTTTCATTTTTATTCTTCTTCTCAGTATAAATCTTGCTATAATTTCTCAACACTGATTGACTTAATGGGTCACGGGTTGTCTAGTTTAACATATAGCTGGTGGGGATTTTTACCTTTAAATTTTAATGAGCTGTGGAAAAGTTAATCCAATGACCAATTTTAGTTTATAAAAAATTTTTTACTCATAAATAACATCTAACAAATGTGCCTTAATGTAATATATAACAATTACTTCTTTAATTCAATGATTCAAAGTAAAAACTAAGAAACCATTAGTTATAATGTTATTTACAAAAAAAAAAAGCATTTAGCTAATTTTAAAATTTAATTCTTGTGAATAACAATTAAAGGTTAAAAATTAAAAATGAATGTTTTCATATTATTTATAATAAAAATAGATAAGGAAGACTTTAATAATCCTATAGGTTAACGTATCTACAAATGATACAATTAACTTTATGTATTTTTTCACAAGAATATTTAGCATTATAGGGGGAGTGGCGCTTCCAATACATTTATTACAAAAACTGTTAAACACCATAAGTTATTAAGGTCTCTGTACAGAAAAATTCCAGAAAGTAAACAAGTAGAGAACATACCACGTATGAGCTGTTGGAAGAGTGTTGTATGTGGGTGCAGCAGTGATTTGGAATTTTGGATTTAGTTCTGCAAAACCACCTGGGGGTAACTGGGAACATCCTGTTGTGAACTGCAGTAATCGAGCCATGTGTTCTTCTGTAAAACTGGCCACAATCGTCCAGAACCAATCCAAAACCTGAAATCCAAGTAAAATATGCCATTTGAATTGAATGACAAAAGTTAAAAATAATTGCTAACCTTCTACCATTACTATTAAACAGACAAACAACTTAAATTCAAGCATCTGCTCTTATCTTTACTTAACCCTTTTCGATCTTAAGAGGCCGATATATCGGCCCTGACAACACAAGGCAAAAGAAGACATGCCATTGCTTTAATATAACGACTCTAAATGACTACTTGGTAATTTTGTTAAGTCAAGATCCAAAGGGTTAAAAAATACTCTTGAAGATCGACAAAGTACCAGAAAGTTTTTTTTATAAATAACTAGAAAAAAGGGTGATTAATTAAACTCAGTTCTTTAACTGCAAAAAAAAAAGCTTGAAGTTAAATCGATTAAAATTCAAATAGTTAATTTTTTTTTCTTGTATTTAATTTCCTGAAGATTTTCTTAAATGACTCAAAGGTGAATTTTGCCTTAACACTCGGTTAAAAACAACTTTTTATGTAAAAAAAAAAAATAGATTTTTTTTAAATGAGTTATCTAAGAGTTGCTTCCCTTGGTCTATGTATAAATTTTTTTTTTTAACTATGGTCCTTATTTCTGCATATGTTACGTTTCTGCGAATAAATGCATTTGCAACTTTCATGTTAAACTAAGGATCCTTTGATCCACAGGGTTAGACTGTTCATAATTAATAAGTATTATCAGGTACTATTTCAACCCATGTTAAGTAACTGTAACCTGATAAATTTCACTAAGAGCTATAAACCAATACCTAGAATTATTACTGTATAAAGTTTTAGATGTCAAAGTAATTTGAACAATGCTTTTTTTTTATATATTAAATCTGTTATAAAAATACAAACAATCAGAAACAAAAACAGTACAGGAGTAGGACAAAATAATTGGAACAATAACACTACACATTTTAGTAATTTATCTTAAAAATCTGGTTTTATCCAAAATATTGATCTGAATTTCATTATGCTGGTATATATATTCACTGTTAATAGGTTTTTCTCGCTAACTACATTGTAATTTTTCCATTATATCCCAGATTTATATGACATGTAAAATGCGTGATCTAACTGATTTTTAAAAAAGGGCAAATTGCATGACAGGAATCGCTACTATTCACTTTCCTGTCTAGAGGAGCAGGTTTTGAAGTAAGAATGGCTGAAGAAGTCTTTATGATTCCATTCCAAGACATTGTGAAGATATATTTAAAGCTTAAAGGGGGTCAAACTCACCAAATTTTACAAGTTTTCCCATTATTTTATCCAACCACTGTATGTTTAAATATTTAAAAAAAAACAAGGGAAATAACTGATTTTTTTCAAACTAAAAAATTTTGTATAGTTTTTCCTACCTTGCCAAAAGCTGGAGAAGTACCACAAATGGAATGATGTAGTTTGAAATCTGTGATGCTATAATTACCAGTTCCACACATCAACAACTGAAAACAAAAACAAAAGCATGAAAAAAAGTTATTAGACATTCTCTAAAAACAAAATAATTCTACATACAAACAACAACTTTGATGTTATTGCATATCAGTCAACCCATGTGTGTAATTCAACTTAAAGGTTTTCTAGTCTGCATGTTTGTAAATTCTTAGTGGAAACTGTTTTATCATAATTGTGAATTGCTGGTTGGGTAGAGATGAACTGAATAATAATCTCAGCACATTAAGTCATGTCAATCATTTAATATCAAAAAGATTTTATATTGTGTACATTCAAAAAAAATTATTTGCCGAGTTTAGCAGAGAACTCAGACTTTCAAATGCTCTATTCTATGGGTTATTCGTCCATCCGCGGATGATTGTTTTTTGCCTGGATTATGTAGTATGGAAAACGGTCTTGCCTCTGCTGCTTATTCCCCATCTCCACTGTGATGGCTTGTATAAATAAACAGCAGGAGCTGATATAGTTTGGGGCCGTCGAAGTTATATGAATTTTATTGTAACATGGGTAGCTTACCACATCTCAGAGAGGCCCATCCACTCTCACTATTCAATCCATAGCTGGAGGGAAATAGGGATTCATACCTTTTCCAATGGTATTAGTCCACAAGTGAACATGAAAGAACAACCAGGGTTTGAACACACTGCAAATCTTGAGTCTGATGGTCAAACCCTTGTCCCAAATAGCTTCCCAATATGTCATTGAAATTATTCTTTATGCAGACTGCAAATGTGCTTACATGTACTTTGTATAAACAGTGTTTCTATCATTAATAAAATGTTACAATTAACTATAATTAATAATTATTATCATTAATTTGAGTGTGTAAATAAAATAGTGTGTTTAGTTATCTAACATTTTCTTTTTTTTAGTATGTCTATTTTTATTTGCTGTCAAAAGAATATGGCATTAGCAGGCATAATTACAAACCTCTAATTCATTTTCATCAAAAATGCTGAGCAGATTATCTGGAATGAGTTCATTGAGACCACGAAGAAAGTTTTCGAGTTCTTCTTTTATACAAGTCGATAATCGATGTTCAGCCAACAAGTCTAAATACCACAGCTTGTTTTTGTTGGTCACACTGATTTTGGATCCATTGGGAACAAGATCAATTACCTATTAGAGAATAAAGAGAGAGAAAAGAAAAAAAGGTTACTTTCTGTTTAAAAAGATAGTGTAAAAATAAATCTAAGCTCATTTTATGGACAAAGGGACTAATTCTTTAGTTTTAGGTATGTACAATAAGGTAAGTCAATTTTTGAAGCATAAACAGAATAATACAAACAAAATTGCAGTCATAACATCCAAAATTACTCTATAAATTTTTTTTTCCAGGACTTTGTTTTTATTTGAGGAATCAAATTTAAGACACCTTAATTTGTAATTTTAGTCATGACATCTGAGATGCTAGAAACGTGTATCCATAAAACTGAGATTTAACAAAAAGAAAATAATAAAATCTATTGAATAATTGATATTTTAAAGTTTACTATCCATTTTTCTATTAAATTAAATGACATGTAAAACACTGAAATCATTTAGTTTTTATGTTAACATTTAGTGTATATCTGGATTTTTATGTACGTTTTTTTTTTTTTTTTAAATCTTTCATGCCAAATGCTAAAAAAACTGTTCAAGATTCAGTTCTAAATTTTGGTATGAATATTTAATGGGTTAATATACAAATTTTGGTACATTATTCTTTTTGATATTTTAAAAAAAAGTGATACGAACTTTACCTAATCAACAAAAATCAAAGGGAAATAAATTTTTCCTTGATTTAAAATTTTTAAGCTTTTACCTAAAACATGTAAATTTTAATTAGGTTATCACTACTTTAAACATTAATGGTTCATTTTGTAATAATTATTGTTTGTTAAATTTATAATCCCTAGGAAAATATTTTTCCCTTTGTCAAAAAAACAAAAAAAAGGCGGGTTTGAGGGTTATGAACCATTTGAAAGCAAAAAAAGAAATCAATTTTTTTCTAAAAAAATGCATTAATAATGTTTTTATCCATTAAAATAAACTAGACATTTTTTGAACAACACAATATTTACTTTTAATCCATAGTTGGAGGGAATGTGGGGATTCATACCTTTCCCAGGTGTTTTAGTCCAATTATGGATTCAAATGGAATGACTGTGATTTGAACTCGTTTACTATGATTCATAGGTCCTACAGCCTCCCCACTGTCCCAACTGGACTTCTTTTAGATAGATATTGATGGACTTTCAAAAAAACTCAAAGTGAATTTGTTTTAACAAATCAATTAAGTTTTTTGTTTTACGGCATATCAACCTCTTTAGGTTATTTAATGCCAAGAACAATCATTTATGTAGAATTATGGTTGTCGATCTTTCCTGTGACTGGATTTGTTGAGTTACTCAAGAGAAATACACAAAGGGAAATAAATGCTTAGCAGAAAATAGAGAATGATGATATTATTATTATTATTATTATTCAATTACAAAAAATAAGAATGGATTTAATTTACTTTAGCCAATTGTCCTAATTCACTATATTCTTCTTCAGAAAATGTTAGCTCCATATCAGAAACATCGTTCTCTTCAATATATCGGATTTTTGTCTTGTACAATTCTGGATCATCAGTTTCAAAATACTGAAAAAAAAAAAAAGAGAAATCCATTGTAATAATACTAATATATATTATCCATTATAATAATATAATAATATACAATTATATTATTAGATATTATAATTATAATATATAATTATAATTCTTATACAAGAATTATTCAAGTGAAAATTCCTTGAATAAAATCAAAAATAATTTATCAGAACTTTTACGTCATATCAAAAATGCAATTATCTAAAAAGAATATAAAATGATAGAATACAGAATGATAGAATACAAATAATTCTCCAAGAATCTTTCTAATTATTTATGAAGAAACCAAAACAAACAGCCTTCAGGGACAAGCAAAAAAAAAATGTTCAAATAGTTTTTGAATACAAAGAAATTTTAATTAATTTTTCTTAGCAGTCCACTATATATATATATTTTTTGTGTGAATTGTTGAGAAAATTATTCTTTTGGTTATTATATACACAACATTTGGGCTATTGCGTACTATAGCCCTAATTAGTAAAACATTAAAATGCTAGAAGTCACATTAGCCAAAAATAAAAAATGGCGGGGGGGGGGAAAAGAGCTAAACACTTTTCATTTATATCATTATTTTTCTATCATAATTTTATTTTACCATAATCATCATCATATTACTACCATCATTGTTTTTTTATCTCTTTCCAAAAAAAAATATTTCAATAAGAATTTTGATCTACTAACATGCCTTCCTCTCTTCTACTTTCTTTTTTTTTTCTTTCCCCTGGGAAATGTTGCTGCTTTAACACTAGGCTAGCATTTTCAGGGGTTGTTGAACAACAAGCAACAGAACTAAACAACAATTACATTGGATTGACTTGTTTTGAAAAAACACAAAAAACAAAATCATCTTAGATTTATTGACAGTGAGATCTGCCCAATGGTGGCACTCTTTCAGATCTGACCATTGGAGGGAGACAGTGGCAGTGCTATGGAAAATTCTCTTAGACATTGATTTAATATGGTGAAAAGTGAAACAAAAAGTGTATTTACTCTTAAACACACTTTCAAAGAGTTACAAACACCTCTGTTGATGTGGGAAAGAAGAGAAAAATAAAAAGAAATATTCTATTAGAAGGTCAGCACAGCTTGATCAGCAGTGTTCTTTTAACAGCTTCTTATCTGAATAAGTCTGCATGTGCACATCAACTAAAAATTGCATCATTAGTTCTGGAAAGCACACAGTTTAATACAAGGATTTTCTAATTTTTATCATGATCTAGTAGATTGCAACAGACACTCAGCTTAAAGCTTATTTAATATACAAATGATAAAGAATGATATTGCTTATCTGAATTTATGAATTTATGTAAATGTAACAATGAAGATAAGTGGAGAATCTAAATAATAATAAGACACCAAATCTTGGTGTCTTATTATTATTTAGAGTCTCCACACTTCTACACTTATCCTCATTGTTACATTTACAATGTTTTAGGCAATGTGCCCTTTGGAATTCTTCAGGTTAAGTTTGACATGAACGTTCCTAAGGCTGTGAAGCATTGTGAATGCAACAAAGAAGAGAAGAAAAGAAGTCTGGATGATTTGAATAATCTAAAGAAAAAAAAAAAATCCTTACATATAATGTTAATAAGAACAGAGGATGTTATAGTTTCACTTGGTCTACACACAAGCCACTCTTGTGGTTAAATTCATTTAACTTTCATCCAGTGGTGTAGCAACAGTTTTTGCCGCCCGTGGCAGTCGTAAGATTTGCGCCCCTTCCTGACCACTGATAATCCGATAATTCCAGAAGCCCTAAAATGTTCATTTTTATGGGACTACAATCAAGGATTTAATCATATACAGCTTAAGATTATTTATTTTCATTGTACATAAAACTGATGATACAGTTGAAAAATTTTTATTAGAAACTGTATTATTGCGCACATAAAACATAAAATATACTAAAAACTTAAAAACTCGTTTTGGTTATAAATTTTAAGATTTTTTGTTGACTTATTGCTATTATAAATTTTTCTATCATTATTTTCATTCCCTCAAAATGCCGCCCCTCGGAATGTGCCACCCGGGTTGGAACGCCCCGTTACTACGGCACTACTTTCATCATTTAAGTCAAGCATTTATATTTTTTTCAAAATATGGGAAAATAATAAATTAATAAACAAATTGATGAAAATATTGTTTTCTTAATTCAAAGAAAAAAGACAATCTTTTAATTTTAACTTGGTTTTTGCCAACACCGTAGCCCCTCACTTGAAATTTGTTGTTGCCTGTAAAAACAAAAAAAAAAGAAAAGTTTTCTTACCTTGTAATGTACTCGTAAGCCTATTAACTGGGCAAGGAATGACCGAGAAAATTTTGCTTTTACTAATTGCTTGTAACTTCCACCAAGGGCAGACTCATACAAGCATTTGCCAACTATTTTTCCAGCAAATTCATAATATTTCAGTTTTAAACTTATGGGTCGCCTTGAATTGGGGTGCACCTAGAACAAACAAAAATAAATTTCTATTTGTGGAGTATCATTGTGATGGGGAGAGGCCCCATTTATTAATTGCAATGAGAGAGGTGTGGTTTACTAGATGGTAAATCCTGATGTTAAATAATATTTTAAAACTCATACAAAGTGTATGTTAGGGTTTTAATTTTCAAACACCATTATATAGGATTTTTTAAAAAGATCCTATACGATGATTGGGCCTTTGGCCTTCTTCAGGTTAAGTTTGTAATTGAAACATTTAATCCAATTAAAAAATTTTGTAGAACATAGTCCCAGAAAATTGTTGAAAATCTATGTTATAAGTTCTACAAAAATTTATGTTTAATCATGCTGTTCAATAAATTAATTGAATAATTCAATTAACCTTTCACCCTTTAAGATATATATATATATATATATATATATATGAAGATTATGATCAATATTGGTGAATTGTTGCTCAAATCTACAGTTCAAGTGCTTGATGTTTATGATAGAGCATGTATAGTAAATAGTACATAAATCCAAACCTATATATATATATTAAACTGGATGGTAAAATTGCTTAAATTTAATATCAGTGATAGAGCATGTATAGTAGACAAGCCTAGACAAAGAGTCAACAGCCTTTGGTCACTGTCAGATGAGAAACTGATTGTCATCGAGGGGCTTAAGGTCTATGCTTATCTTATATTGACTTGGTCGAGCACAAACCCAAGACAATTTTTCCGTGCCCATTTTATCCGTGAACTTTTTCCATCAGTGTTGACCTTCACCTAGATAAGTTACCCTCCAGAGTTGAGCCCCATCTGCCCAAAGCAACTTATGGCAAAGCCAATGGTTTTGTCTGGGATTTGAACTGGTGAAATACGATACCAGAACCCAAGCTTTTACCAATGTTCCACCTTTGCTGCCCTATATAGAATATATATATATAGAATAAAAGAATAGAATGCTTATTTTATATATATATATATATATATATATATATATATATACAGACACATTTATAAATAAAAGGTTTTGTAAGGCTGTATGACATGTTAAAAGTAGTAGTCAGTAATATTTCAGAGTTATAACTCTATTTTCAAACCAATAGCCTTTTATTGACTGGTATCACTAACACATCATACACCCTTAAAAAATCTTATATTATTCTACTAATAATCTTATGATTCAGAAGAACTACAATTCATACATATCTATTTATTTATTTATATTCATTTCTTACAAAGAAAAAAAAAATGTCTTACCAATCCCTGGGAATCATCTTCAGCAAATCTTCGGAAAAGTCCAGTGCAGTTTGGATCAAATAATTCTGTACATAACAACTCAAACCATTCTCGACGTAAACCTCCCCAATCCAAACCTGGAAGTGGTGAAAAAATAAATAAATAAATACGGCTAAAACCCCCAAAACATTTGCTTGCTATTAAAAGGAACCAATCACATACAGAGAAAAACAGTTGAATGTCTTAAAAAAAGCAACATATATGTTGGACTAGGATTGTCTTCTAAGTAGATCTAGCATAGAATTAAATACTATGGGAATCATTAATTATAAATAGAAATTCATTATATCCATGAGAAAATGCTATATGATCAATGATAAATAATATAATAGAAAAAGAGTAATGAATGCATAGTAATATCAGTGCGTTCATAAAGTCTATGAGCAATTTTAATTGTCTAGTATACTAAAAATAAACAGAACTTTTTTTCTGAAATTGAGTAATTAAATCTCTCTAAAAAGTTATATTTAAAAATAGATAGAAATTAAAATTTTTATCTATTTTTAATAACTTTCAAAATTTGAAAATTCACCCGGCATTAAAAAAAATCTAAGGGAGATTAATCGGCAATTTATTGATCCTATATTATCTCCCTTGATGCTACAATTACAGATTTTCTGTCTATTTTGAATTGTCAAAAAAGCTTAGAAAACCGATTCATAGCACTAAGATTTAATGGAGACTTCTCAGAGTCACCAATGGTTTGCAAGCTCCGAATAGAAAAATATTTATTCTATTCTTCTTTAGACGGGCTTCAGGGTTCTTTTTCTTTAATTTAGTATGGACTGAACATTTTTCTAACACAGAATAATAGTAATATAATATCAATAATAATGATGAGGATGATAATAATCAACATGAAATAAAATATTGATTTATAGATCAAAAGTGATTCCTGGTGTTATATTCATTACTTATTAGGTTTCAGATTTTTCAACACAATACTAAAAATAATATAGAATACCCAAATTAATTGAATTTAAAGTTAAAGAAATTTGTCCTCAACATTATTTTATGAACATAACATTTTCTTTTCATATGAATTTTTCAAACAAAATTTTACAATTATTTCATATTTTTGGACCATTGTCCTCATCCTTATTGTTATAAACACAAGACTTGTTTCTTATGGAAATGAGGTTATATATTTAATATTATTTTATGTTTTTGGTCCATTATTCTCATCTTACCATTTCTTGATAGGATTATTGGAAATTAGTATTAATTCGTGTTTTTGGTTTATTGTCCTTATGTTATAGTTAACATAATATTTATTGATTTATATAAATTTTTAAAATACTGTTTTATAATTAGTATCATTTTTTTAATGTTTTTGGATTTTTGTCTTCATTTTTATTGATATTTACATTATGTTTTTTTTTATCTATGAATCTAATACCAAGCTCCAGCTTGAGAGTTTTAAAAAAGATTTCCTGGATTTTTAACTAGTTTTTGTAGCATTAAGTGTTCATGTGGAATATAGTGTAGTATTAATGGAGACTAGTAATATATATCTGCTTCATGATAAGTGAAGTGTGCCATTTCAGCCACAAGGCATTAGGAGTCCTGTCTAAAAACTGTCTGACTTTTATCTTTCCCATGCAAAATAGAGTTGATAGTGCAGCACCACTGTACACAAAGTCTAAAAAGTATCCAACCTTTAATTTTTCCAACACCCCCGTAAACTCATCGCATTTGATCAAACATTTCTTGGCCAAATATTGAATTCCAGTCATTCAATAAACTCCTTACTCTCCAGTTATGGCTCTTTAAAACTACTCGTTGTGTCTAAAAGTGAAGACCCCACTGAAAGGATCCTGTTTTGAGAGTAGTGAAGACATAATGTGGAATGCAAAGATGAACGCCATTCCATAAAAAAAAGACTTCCAGAGGTGTTTCCATCAGTGGAAGGATCAGTAGGCTAAATGTACGCAAGCAAAAAGGGGCTTTACTTTGAAGGGGATTAGGGTTCAAATCCTGTAAAGTATAGGAGATATTTTTTCTAGATGAAGGTTGAATACTTTTGAAAAGCCTCCAAGATTATCTCTTTCGAAGTTTTTTTTTCCTAGATGCAAAGTCTGCCAGGAACCTACTTGGATTTTTGGAATCAATGTTTCCTTCCACCAAAATGAATTGTACTTCTGAGTTAAAAAGCTTCTTCAGTTCAGATCAGCTAAAAGTGAATGTAATGTTTCAGCTAGGATTTGAACACACACTACATGTGTTCAAAGCCTAAGAATCTAACCCAATCACCAATTGGAATTGCTTGGTAAAGTTAAGCAATTGTAAATTCATATTTTTCAGAGAAATATTTTTTTTTCTTTCTTAAAATAAAAATTTTATCCAAATTTATTTCCCTCCCACTGATTTGGGCGTCTGCTTCTCAGTCGGATTTTGCATACTATTTAGCCAGTCAGGAAAGTCTCAAAGCGCATTTTTGGAGAATGGACTGGGGACTGATCATTTTTGGTCGAGTCTGCGAGGGAAGGAAAATATGATGTTGAGAGACCCAAAATTTTCCCGTGATCCTTGGCTATAAACATCACTGATGACACTCTCCCGCACCCTAATTTTAAGGAGCATATTGTTAAACTTTCCAAAAACGAATATCAAAAGGGACAGTAGATTGAACTTGCTTCAATCAAACAAAATTGCAATACCAAGCATTGCTCTACAAAGCCTTTCTTGGGTTTTTAATGTATTTCATTAAGTATTTGTACTCCTGTTTTCTTTAAAAATAAATAAGTTTTATTTTTGGTTCATATTTGAAAACAAAAATAAAGATTATATTTGTTTGGTATAAATAGATTATTTCTTTTTGAGAAAAACAAAGTATGCTCCTTCCTGGAAGGCAATGGCAAATTTATTAATCATTTCAAACTTAGAGCAAAGTCTAGAAACTCTTAAAGTAACAATTCCCAAAAGCTTCAATAAAACAACACTCAATTCTTCTCTTATTTTTTTTTTCCATTTAAAAATCTCAAGAATACTTTCAATTCTTCCAGATCAATGAATTTAGAGCCTTTCCTAATTTGGCTACATTTTACTCTTCTTCTAAAGCCAAATGAGTCAGTCTGTCTGAAAAATGTGAATGAAACATAAAAGTCAATAGTCAAAGACAAGGTTTTATGTGTTTTTATATATATACATGTAGATATTCAATATTCCAACCAAGTGCAGCAAAAACAAATACTTAATATCTATTTTATATATATATATATGTATATGTATTGGTAAAAGCTCAGGCTCTGGAATCATATTATGTGAGTTCAAATCACAGTTAAAACCATTACATTCACATTAGCTACCTCAGGCAGATGGGGCTCGTTAACTCGAGAGAGCAGCTCATCTAGGTAAAAGGTAACATTGAATTAAAAAAAAAAACAGGTATATAGAGCACATAAAATGGGATTGTGCCTGACTTGGTTTGGTGCTCGACCAAGTAAATATCATATATATATATATTTCCATCTTATCACGGTCGCACTCCATTTATCATTTAAAAGTGCTAGAGTCCATTTACATCAGGTC
>JAUZSX010299510.1:0-13221 GCA_034780655.1 Idiosepius hallami | reverse complement strand
GATTACTATATATATATATAATTTGTGTTTTATTTTGTAAATAAAATTTCAATCTTGTTTAACAACTTTTCCAAGATTTCAAGAGCTGAAATTTTTTCAGTAATAACATTTATTTAATCCTGTGTTATTGAAAAGAGATGAAGAAATTTTGCAATTAAAAATATTTGGAAGATACATTTTTCATAAGCTTACAAAACTTTCTTCCTACAAAGTACAAAGTTAGTTAAATAAATTTTGAGAAAATGCCAGTAGCGATAAAATTTATTTTCATAAGCTTTGCAAAACTCTGTCCCTCTTTGAAATAAGGGCCTCCTGCATCTACATACTTCTTCATGCATCTCTTCCAATCCTGAAAGAGCTCCCCAAAATCCTTTTTAGGTAGTCCCTTCAGGTAACTTTCCATTGCCTCTTTCAGCTCCTCTGTTAACTGAAATCTGATTCCCTTGAGGCTGTCTTTCATGCTTAGGGAACAGGAAAATCCACATGAGGTTAGATCACCTGTCAGCCATCCAGGTGGTCACCAGTGTTGGTTTGTGGTATGTTCAATAAGTAATGAGAAAATGTCAGGAGATCTTCAGGTTAGAATTGTCTCCACTGGACCAATAAGGAAGGTCGATTTTGGAATCTGAGGAAGGTGATGGTGATGATAGTTAGAATTTGACATAAAAAGTATTCCCACCAAATATTTTTTCCCAAATCGTTACCTACGTTTGAGGAAATTAGTTATAAAATTGAAAAATTGCAACAATTCAAAGTTTTTCAGGTATTGACAAATACATTTTGCTAGTGATGATTCATAATTAAAATTCTAAGTCATATATTTATTTTCATTTCAAAGTATTTCATTTAAAAAATATCAATTTTAACTGAATTTATTACTAAAAGAGTAAAATTTCATAGTTAGTTTCTAGTAAAACTCTATGAAAATTAAGCATTTCTGAGCATTTTTCGTACAATTTTTAAAATAAAATCCTCAATTTTCTTTGAAAGATATGAATTTAATTTTTGGTGTGAGTTCTGAACACATCAATCCCAACTATCATCACCAGTGCCTTGTTGATTTTCTTAAAAAAATTGCAAATCAACCTGCCTTACTGTACCAATACTAATACCAACAGCTTCAGATATCATCCGCACAGTTATAGATCTTGCATCACTAATCTTTGTACTTACTCAATGCTTTTCTTTTTGAATGCACTGTTAGGTGCTCATGGTCTAGGTTTATCCTCAACCTGTTAATTGTCTTCAGAAAATCTGTTAAACCACTGATAGAAACTTGCTTGACTCATTTGTTCATCCCCAAAGGCTTCCTCTAAAATTCTATAAGCTACTTGTTTAGTTTTCTTAAGTTTAACACAAAATTTGATGACATAACATTGTTCCTTGGTTCCTTGCATCTTGTCACAAATCAACAAACCTTATCAGAATTAAGCTATAGGGGAAGGTTAAAAGATTTGACTGTTGAGGTCCAGACCAAATTACTTTGCTAATTTGTGGTCTAAGCACTTGAACGTCTATATATGGGGTCTTCAGAGCTGGGAAATTTTTCTAATTGAGATGGAGAAATAGCTGCTCAAGGGACAAAATTTGAAACTACAAAAAACACCGATCCAAATGAACTGGCGAAACAAAACTAGAATGAGAAGAAGTTGTCAGTAAGACATTTTGCAGCCTAAATGTATATTGTACATATTAATGAAAAAAAGAAAAAAAATTTGATTCTCGCCATGAACAGATAAACCTGAAGAAGACCAAAGGATAAATTGCCGAAATGTAGTGAATTTAACAAATACATAGATGAGGACAATAGTCTATATAATAAATAGACAAGTGAATTGCTATTGTTTTGCTTAAAACCATTTAAGGTCAAAAAAGTTCACAAATTATAAATTAGGGTTTAAAAAACAACAACAGCCAAAATTCTTAACTTTAATTAGATAGTATTCAACCAATAAGACTGCCTTTTTCTTTTTAATTCATACAGTCAGAGTGCTTAACCTTAGACCTTTGAATTCATCCGAAAATATAAGATAACGATAATGTTCATTCTGTTATGTATGCATTTTGATTATTTTCTTTTTTCTTTCTTTTTTTTTTTGCTTCTTATTTGTTAATAACATTTTAGGAATAAGTAAAATTACATCTGCACTTGACATTTCACTTAAAACCCTATTAATTTCAAGGTGCGCTAGAAGTGATTGTTATATTAAATACAGTGAGGATGGAGCATTTATAAAAGCTTGAATTCTGGAATTGTATTACACGAGTTCAAATCCCAGTGAAAACCATTACATTCACCTTTAGCTTCCTTGGGCAGATGGGGGTCATTAACTCAGGAGAGCAACTCATCTAGGTGAAGGACAACACTGAATACAGAAAGCTTAGGTATAAAAAGAGCTCTTAAAAATTGCTTTGTGTCTAACTTGGATAAATATATTACTATGTGATTTTAAATCCTAGCCAAAACCATTACAGTCACTTTTAGCTTCCTCGGGCAGATGGTGGTTGTTAACTCACGAGAGCAACTCATCTATGTAAAGGACATCACTGAATGCAAAAAGGCCAGGTATACAGAGTAAGTTAATATGGCCTTGTGCCTAACTTGGTTGAACACCAACCCAAGTAAATATATCCTCATCTAGGTGAAGGGCAACGCTGAATACAAAAAGCCCAAGTATATAGAGCACGTAAAAATGGCTTGTGCCTAACTTTGGTTGGTGCTCGACCAAATGAATATATCTTCATCTTGGTAAAGGCAATATGGAATGCGAATAGCCCAGGTATATAGAGCATGTAAAAATGACCTTGTGCCTAACTTTGGTTTGTGCTCAACCAAGTAAATGTAATATCTAATCGTATTATATTTCACAGAATGTTTTTACATATGATAGGAATAGTGAAAAGTAGCATTCCAAAATAGAAACTGATAAAAGTAGAGACTAATGAAGAAATATTCCGAAACGCGTTGGCATTACCTATATTCTTGTTTTGTTTTCTCAATAATTTTCTATCATTTATCAATGGAATTTATTTTCCATTTCTCCTATTATATATATATATATATTCATATGTATGTTGTGTATTCTTACTTTTAAGTTGATTGTATATAGGTTTTTTACTTATTTTCTAATTGAGTTTGATTGTTCCATTTAGGGATTTATTCATTCTTTTACTTGACAATAAGTTCATTTTGAAGTTGGAAAGGTATAAAATAAACCACAATATGAGCATAGGTAAAAAAAAAAAAAATCCTTCGCATTTTATGATAAAACCTAATTGTAATTTATAGTATCAAAACGATATCAATGCTCCAAAATTCTAATATCTACTCATCATGTAAATCTGTCAGTTTCAAGCATTGGTTCATAAATTAAAGATGTGTACAAAAGCCTGAATCGTACTTAAGATGTCATATTATTCTCAATATTTGGGCAATAATTCCTTGTTTCATTGAAGCAGACGGTTCTGTAATATTAATGCAACTTTTTCCTTTCCTTTTTTTATATATATATTTCATATATCTTCCTTGCATATTGATCAATGCAAAATGTCTCACAAACAATAAACTAATGATATTATATTTACTTAGTGAGCACCAACCAAATTTTGGTACAAGGCCAGTTACCGTGCTCTTACGTGAGCTTTTTGCATTTTGTGTTACCATTCACCTAGATGAACTGCTCTCCCGAGTTAACGAGGCCTATCTGCCCCAAGCAGCTAAAGGTGAATGCAATGGTTTTAACTAGGATTTGAACTCGTATACTACGATTCCAGAGCCCAAGCTTTTACCAATGCTCCAACTTTGCTGTCAATAATCTAATGATATATATGGTGACAGTTATGAGGCTTGACAAGGGATAGCTTTAAAGCTCTTTTGACCAATTTTATCAAATTAGTGTATGTGTATTTGATGGCATACTGACCTCTGCAGGTGTAACCAGCTTAACCACTGAACACACATCAGGTGTCACGTTTGCCAGGGTTTTGGAGCTCTTCACTTTTAGCTTCCTTGGGCAGATGGGGGTCATTAACTTAGGAGAGCAACTCATCTAGGTGAAGAGCAACACTGAATACAAAAAGCCCAGGTATAAAAAGAGCACGTAAAAATGGCTTGTGCCTAACTTGGGTTGGTGCTCAACCAAGTAAAAATGACTTCTAATCGTATTATATTTCACAGAATGGTTTTCCATATGATAGGAAAAGGGGAAAAGTTTTGGAGCTCTGATCGTACTCGTGTCACACCTTCGACACGGACACTGATCGGCCTCATCATCAGTGATCGTCATTGTCGAAATCGACGGACTGCCTGAGAGAGAGAGATTATACAGTTTTTTTTTTGTTTTCTCCTTATGTCTGTGCAGGGGAAGAATTTTTTAAAAAAAGAAACTGATGTAAAAAAAAACTCCCCAAAATGCACAAAACTATTTAACTTAATGTTGTTAGACTTGATTTTGCTTAGATCTTTTTAATGGCAGTTGTACATGCAAACATGAATCGTGCATTTTTTAGGGTTGTTTTTTTTTTTTTTGCACTGATTGAACTAGCCTTCGCTGTTCCCTGCTCAAGTTGTCTATCAATCTTTGTCACTTTTCTGATGATTCATGGGATAGCATTATCAACCAGCAGTGGTATTGATAAAAAGAAATGTCAATATATTGGAATGCAATTGGTGTAGCCTGAAAAAGGATTGAAAATTAGTTTATGTAAAAGAATTTAGTTTTTGTGAATTTGTTTTGGTAAACAATTCTATTAAAATTTTTGTGGAAGTTAGAATTTCTGTCAGAATAAATTTGTTATCTTTATACTTACAAATTTAAGAGGGTTAGGTTATACCATTGTGTAGCAAGAACACAAGCACTATTACAGCAAGGAGAAGTAAAAAAATGTGTTTTCTTCTTTTTCCTTACCTAAACTTGCCTTTATAGAGCAGGAAGTAGAGAAAAGATTTGGCTGTGATAAAATGCTTTCATTAAAGATTATTCTTGTCACTGACTTGACTATTTTGTAATTTTACCATTTTTTTTAATTCTGTAGTTGTTACTAAAAACTTTAAATATTGGTGCCTTAATGATTTTTGCCAGAAGCTATTTGCTTTTATTGTGATCTAGATACTATTTTGTTATTTTTCTTCTAAACGTGTATATTTTCTTCTTTTTTCAGATCCATTCGCATCCCAATTTCAATCACCTTCATCACTAACTGGCCCAAACACGAAAAAATCTAGACAGCCAAAACAGCCACCATACTTCTATACGGGAAACACAAGTGCTATCTTCTCTCCTTCGTCCGTATCAAAATCGAATATAGGCCACATCCCTGACTGCAGTCAGTGGATTGATTTGAAGCCTCACATACTGAACAATGGCATTGGTGGGAAAAATTTCAAAAACTGAGATGGTGAGTTGACTCACTAGTGAACAATAGGCAGTCTATTGGATTTTTACCCGAGTCAGGTGACGCAAAAACATCTCTATAAACTAACACACACAAACATGAAAACTTGTATATAGATTACATATTTTAAAAAAAAAAAAAAAGTGATGTTTTTCTTTGTTTTCTATGTGCAGGCTGTTATTGAATCATGTGTCTGTTCTAAGTTCCAGATATGTGAACGACTTGTATGTACATATAAGATATAACAAATTTTAACTTAGATAAGGGAGAAAAAAAATTTAGTATGAAGAGGACACTATTTTGTTTAAAGCTTTTATAAATTGTGCTGAACTGATGCATTTATTACAATCCACTCTTTCATTCTGATTTTTTTTTTTAGAAAATTAAACTATATTTTAAATTTAAATAATAATAATAATACAGTGTCCAAAAAGTTACTGTGCACTATGCAGATATAGAAATTTAGATTAACTAATACCAAATTTTATCATAAAACCTTTAGACGATACAATTTTAATTTTTGATAATTTGTAAATTTATAATTCAGAATATAGACCTCATCTTTTGTAATATTCACTCAAAATTCAACCAACAAGCCTTTTTTCAGGTTTTAAACACATTATTTTGACTGCACAAAATAATCCAGAAAGAAGATTTGATTCTGACCATGAAGAAAAACCTGAAAAAAAAAAGAAGAAATTTAACAAATACAAAGTTAAGGATAATAGTCCACATAATAGATATACAGATTCTCTCTTTAATTAGAGATCAAAATTTTGCATTCTGAGTGTGCAGATATTCATAGTGTAATGATAACAATTTTAACAATCAGTATTAATAAAAGGAAGAACCCAAAGCTAAACACATTTAATAGGCTATAGATATATATATATATATATATTAAATAATAATTCACCTTGATAAAGAAAGAAATCGACAAACTTTCAACAGACACAGGAGTACTGGACGGCCGTTTCAACTTTGTTAAGTCTCATCAGCAGCACATACCTTGATCCCACTCGGGATCGAACCATCGACGTGCAAGCACTCTACTGCTAGGCCACAGTCCGTCATGTTGGAAATTCAACGATAACTTTTTCTATAAAAAAAAATATATAGATATATAATAGAATAGCCCTATTCTAACCTCCAATCTAGAGGAGCAGTGTACAGTACCTGATATTCCAGAGTGGTCACTTATCTTAATACTGAACAATGCTTAACTATGGTGATCAAACGGGAACTGGTGTCTCCAATGCAACCATGCCATACAACTCAATATAAAGATTCCTTATATCAACAAAGTGACAATTTAAAATGACTGAAAGATGCATGAGTCTAAACCAGGGGGATCAGACTGAAAAGGTTATCGGCTTTTGGGCCTCCTCACCCCGTTTTTTTTACTGTTAAATGCCACAAGTATAAGAGGTGATCTGTGCATCAGCCATTAGACATATATTATGATGTGCAGGCAAAATGAAGTGACCCTAGTCAGAATGCATAAATTAGAGTTTATAACAAGGACATCCGTGATAATTTTCTTAGAAACTAGGTAGGCCCTTTTGCAGTGCCAGTCCCTTGAGCATGGTCTGATTAAACCTGGTAAAAACTTTGTGTAAATACCAATGAAGATGAGAATTTATGGAAACAGGTGAGATAAATAATAATAAATAATCAATTAAGAAAAATGTCCTTTAATCATATTTTTTTTCCTCATTCTGAGTAAAAATTGCTCTATCCTCAAACAAATTATAAAATTCAAATTTAAGAGAAAAAAAATGTAAAACACTCAAATCTTAACAACTTTTTTGAATATTCATTGTTTTTTGTTTTTTTTTTAAAATCATTTTCTGTTTGTTTGTTTGTTTTTTTAAATATTTTTTTTTTATCCCATCTACTTCACATTCATTTTTTGTACATTTGTTTGTTTTCCAGTTTTTGATTTTCTTTATACAGAGATAAAGACACTTTTTAAACTGTGCATTATTTCTTTGTTTTGTTTTTTTGTATTTATTAATAATATCTTATATAGGAAGCGGTACAATAAGGTTTGGTTTAAAAAGAGGTTTCTGTAAGCATTACACTAGCTGTTATGAGGTTCAAATACCAACAAGGTTGTTTACATAAAACAAAGTTTTTATTAGAAAAAATCTTGATTTATCCTTCAAAAATGTATGAAATTAATACATGCTTGAGCTCAAAAATAAATTGAATCAGTTTAATATTTATAGGTTTGTAAAGAGGCTCTATAATGCCCCCTGGTCTCATAGTTCAGTTGTACAGTTGGTTGGGATTGAAGAGGTTGTCCTGTAAGCTCAAGCCTGGCGGGTAAGTGGTTTGAATCCCAACAAGGTTAGTTCTTCAAATTTTTTTTTCTCTTAAATATTGAGTTATTCTAAAATTGAACACAGCATGCTTGTACTTGACACTAGAATTGAACCTACTGATAAGGGTTGATTATAAATTCATTTAAACACCATAACTGACCCTCTATTAGAGATGATATATCCTTCCTCTAAAATCTAATTTAACATATTTAGCTTTCTAAAGCTGCTCTTAAATGTCCCCTGGACTCATGGCGCAGTGGTACAATTGGTTGGCAATTGAAGAGAATGTGCTGTAAGCATGAGCATGGCTGATCACAGGTTCAAATCCCAACAAGGTCGGTTGCCCAAAACTTAGTTTTTTAAACAAAATAAATCTTGATTTATTTATGTTTATAAAATAAATTCTTGGTGCTTGACACTAGAATAGAACCTATATCCTGCATGTTCAATATGAACTAATTCAAGCACTATAACCAATCATATTTAGCATTCTAAAGATGCTCTTAAATGTCCTTTGGACTCATGGCGCAGTGGTACAATTGGTTGGCAATTGAAGAGCATTTGCTGTAAGCATTAGCGTGGCTGATCTGAGTTTCAAATCCCAACAAGGTTAGTTGGTGCAGTGTTAGAATTGGTCTGAATCGAAGTAGAATAGAAATTACTCTGCCTGACAAGTGGTTCAATTTCTAAATAAGTCTAATCATCTCAGCACCACTATTTTTGGAGTCCAGAAATATATATATATATATATATTTTTAAATTTATATTTAGAGTGCTCAATATTATTGATAGAGCATGTATATTAGTTAAGTGTAGACACAAAGTCAACAGGAGTCGGCAACTGCCAGTTTCTCGCTTATGCGTTCATCAAGCCGTGTCTACACTTAACTAATATACACGCTCTATCCCTGATGTTGAGCACTCTAACTAAATTTAAGCAACCTATTACTTAGATTAATATATATATATATATATATATATAGCCAGACAGATAGAGGTATAGTAACGTGACCAATACATGTTTCATTTAATTACTCTATAAATGGTATATAGATATTTTGACCCAATGTGATACGATTCGATCGTAAGAGTAAAGTAGTTTCATCGTATTTCGGCGATTTTGTCCTGAATGACTCGTTCGAATAAATTCATCTTATCTGACCGACCTTTCTATTTTCCTCTTGACGTATTTCAATTATAATCATCTTCGCACTTCCTTTCTTTTTATGTCTGGAGGCCCCACTTCAGGAAAAGGGGAAATAACATTCACTTATTTCTGTATCTTTTCTTATCAGCTCAGTTGTTGTTGAGCAGTAAGACCTCACCTTACTCGTTCGGGCTTAGGTCTGTTTTCCTGTTGTTATAGAGTTTTGCTCTCTAGGAAGACCTCTCCTTACCCGTTCGGGTTTGGATCTGTCTTCTCGTAGTTATAGAGTTTTAATGAACAGGAAGACCTCTTCTTAACCGTTGGGGCTTGGATATGTCTTCCTGTTGTAATAGAGTTTTGGTGAGCAGTAAGGCCTCTCATTACCCGTTTGACTTTGGATCTGTCTTCTCATTGTTATAGAGTTTTGGTGAGCAGTAAGGCCTCTCCTTACCCGTTCGGGCTTGGGTATGTCTTCCTGTTGTAATAGAGTTTTGCTGAGCAGTATGGCCTCTCCTTAACTGTTCGGGCTTGGATCTGTCTTCCTGTTGTAATAGTTTTTTTGTTTTTTTTGTAATCTCTTTTATAAAGATCCTTCGTATTCTGAGACTCCCAGTCCTCACCCTAGGGGAAACTCTATTCGAAGACTTTTAAGCTCGCATGGTCGTTCGTTGTTAGAAAGGAAGTTGGGGTTAAGAGCAGTCTTTTAGTTCGAGTGCCTAATGTATTCGATTGATCATTCCACAAACCATCGACTAGTCTCGTACAGTACCAGATATTCCTATGTAGGCACCCATCTTAGTACTGAACAGGCTCTACGTTGCTTAACTCCAGTGATCTGGCGGGAACCGGTGTCTCCCACATAATTTGATGGCATTATCAGCTAGGTGGATGGATGGATTCCTAATTAGGAAACTATACCTTTTTCACGTTGCAGAATGTTGATAAAAAATGATTGTCCCCGGCCTTAAATGACTTAATAAGATTGATACGTCGTAAAGCAAAACAAGCAAACGAATTCCAACTTTTTTTTCTTGCTTCATTTTTTCATTTATTTTATTTTTTTCTTCTTTTTTTATTTTTTTCTTTTTTCTTTTTTTTCTTTTTTCTTTTTTTTCTTTTTTTCTTTTTTCTTCTTTTTTTCTTCTTTTTCGTTTTTCTTCGTTTTCTTCTTTTTTCTTAATTTTCTTTTTCTTATCTTTTTTTTCTTTTCTTATCTTTTTTTTTTCTTATTTTTTCTTCTCTTTTTCTTTTTTCCTTCTTTTTTTGGTTTTTTCTTTTTCTTTTCTTTTTCTTTTTTCTTAAATTTCTTCTTACCTTTTTCTTTTCTTATTTTTCTTTTTCTTCTCTTTTGTCTTCTTTATCTCTTTTTTTTTCATTTTGTTTTACTTTTTCTTTATTCTTTTTTCTTCTCTATTTTTTTTTTGTTTTTTTTTTCTTTTCTAATTCCTCCCTTTTCTTTCTATTTTAAACCCAACGGCGCTAAATAAAAGATCAAATATTAATATCGACACAAATTTTGATCAAATTATTTTCTTATCTTCTTTCCGTTAAACGCGCGTATTTCAGTTTTTGTTTTAGTCTTGACGCAAATCTTCCTTTCTTTCCTTCTACTTCTCACCCCCTCACTCAGCCCCTCACTCACTCCCTCACTCACCCCCTTCCTCCCTTTCTCTGTATCACACACACATACGCACACACGGACTTTCAAATGTCTATCATTACTGTAGGAGCAAACCCAAATGACCCTCTATCTAAATTCCAGAAGTAGGCCACAAATAAAACTGTTCTACCTATCTACACTTTACGGTCAAGTCTTGTTAGAAACACCGGTTCCCGTTAGATCACCGAAGTTGAGCAACGTAGAGCCTGGTCAGTGCTTAGATGGTTGACCATTTAAGAATACCAGATAATGTATCAGGGCAAGTAACAAACCTGTAAGTGGTGTCCTTTCTACTCCTTTTGAGGAAACCAATTGTTACACCATGCACATCACTGAGCAATACGATATGAGGGGAATGAACCTATCTATATCCAAACACTTTGGGCTTTTTCTTGTCTTCTATACTTCAATCCAAGAACTACTACCCAGAGTACTCTTTCTACCCCTCCCTCTTTCTCCCCTCCCTCTCTCTCTCTCTCTTTTCAATCCCTGGCCCACAGAGACCAGCTAGTCAGTATCCCTTTAATATCCCAGCCAGCAACACGGTGTGTACTGCTAGTGAACAATTTGACTGATTACAAGTTACTCTATTATGCACAAATAAAATAAAATATTTCTTTTAAAAGTTAATATTTGCATCCTTTTTATTATTTAAGTGGAATAACGTTTGGCCTTGGGGATAGGCAGTCGGCCTCAGAATCGTAGTACGCTAGTTCGAATCCCAGTCGTTTACTTTGCGTTCATAATACCCTTGGGAAACGTCTGAAACCTCACCCCCCCTTCAGCTATGGATTAAATTACGAACATTGTGTTATTAAAAAAAAAAACTTAGTGTGTATACGATAATTGTTCTTGGCATTAAAATAGCCAAAAAAGGTTGATATTATATTTACTTGGTGAGCACCAACCCAAGTTTGGCACAAGGCCATTTTTACGTACTCTTACCCGGGCTTTTTAAATTCGGTGTTACTCTTCACCTAGATGAGCTGCTCTCCTGAGTCAACGAGCCCCATCTGCCCGAGGCTGCTAAAGTGAAAGTAATGACTGGGATTTGAACTCACGTAATACGATTTCAGAGCCTAAGCTTTAACCAATGCTCCACCGTCGATAAACCTTGTATATGTCTTTTCTTTCGATGTTTTTATATGATACTTGTTATTTATGCTATTTTCTGAGCCATAAATTGTAATTGCTTTTTATCAGCTTATCAGATGCAAATCTAAATACCAAAACACCATTTATAAAATATCATTAGAAATTCAAAATTTCTATAACTTCTTTCAGAAGTTGTACATTTATTGGTGAATACAAAACTTTAATGTATTTAAAAACATAAATATAATCGATTGATTGATCTTAAAGAATAGCTTAGTATAATTCATTTCTCTATAGTATACATAAAAAGAATTTAAAATAGATATGATATTGATTGTATCAATACAGATACATTCACAGGACGTCCGATGAAATGTAATAATTTTACAATTTTTTCAAGATGTACAAAATATTTGAAATACTTAAAAACGCACAAAAAATGAAATAAACAAACAAAAGCACTATAAGTTGTATATTTATTATGCGGATTATTTTTCGTCATTAAATTTACAACCTTTTGGTTGGCTCACACCTTGGCCTTTTTCTGGTCCTTTTTTTATTTTCTGTCTAGCTCTTCAGCTAGAAATTAGTGGAGGAAGTCCCCTTTCGAACAGTGATAAGCAGTCCCAGTTTGGAATCGTAATACACGAGTCCGAATGCCAGTCGTTTTATTTAGACTTAAATTTGGAGTAATACCCTTGGAAAAAAATATGAATCCCCACACTTTATCAAGCTATGGATTTGTATGTTAAAAAAACTACGTATTGACAAAAACTATTTTTCTTGGCATTAAATGACCTAAAAAGGTTTATTTTCCTTAAAAAAATAAACAAACAAACAAATCACCCATAAAAAAAACAGGTAATAAAACCTTAGTTCACTACATTTAAAACTAAAATAAATGTAATTTAACCCTGGTGGGATGTAATTTGATACACTGGAGAGTTAACAAAAGTGATAATCTAATAGCAAAGTCAATGGAATCGTCTATTTCGATCCGTGGCCTGAGCTGGCTCCAATGCGCATGAGCAACTAGAAAAATTGAGATTGCAAAGAAACCCGGTCGAAGTGAAGCAGCGTTAAAAATAGTGTTAATACATCAAACTCTTGTCTGAATAAATTTCTGCGTTTTAATATGGATTCTTTATTTCATTTATTTCTAATTTGTCCGAATGTTCAGGCATCTGTATTTAGACAAACTTTTCGCTTTTTGGTTGGCTAGGAATGTGGCCAGCATTATTGAAACAGACATAACTACTCTTTAGCCATTTCAGTAATTCATTCAAACACATTTTCGTTATCTGCCTTCATTGGAAGAGGATTTAGAGATGCAGAAACAATTCTTTGTGAAGAAAATGGATCTAGAACTGCCTATATAATAGTTAAAAAATACAATAAAAGCTACGATTGTAAAGATTTCCGAATTTCTTGATATATGAATCCACAAAAATTATAATAGAACAAATTGATGAATATAAAAAAATGTAACAAAGAAAATGATCAAATTGCCATTTTTTTTAAAAAAAAGGGCAAGTTAAATCCGAAGGAAAGCAGAGCAAACAAGTAAATCCAATGTAATAAATAAATCCAATGTAATA
>JAUZSX010299499.1:0-13222 GCA_034780655.1 Idiosepius hallami | reverse complement strand
CTTTCTTTCTTTCTTTCTTTCCTTCTTTCTTTCTTTCTTTCCTTCTTTCTTTCTTTCCTTCTTTCTTTCTTTCTTTCTTTCCTTCTTTCCTTCTTTCTTTCTTTCTTTCTTTCTTTCTTTCCTTCCTTTTTTCTTTACCCAATCTTATAATTCCAAATGTAAATGTATCCCTAATTTCCATATAATAGTGCTATTATCTCAATGATTCTCCCCAACCCCTTGCTTTAAACGCATGAATTTGATTGAGTTTTTTACTGATGAAATCTCAATTGCTGACACCTGTGGAATGTCTTTCAACCTGTAATTTATCATTCGCTACGTCTATGTCTTACACAAATATCTATAAAATAATTAGTTTATTTTAGCGGAATAACCCGGTGTTGCTTGCGCAAGTCAGAAAAGTCTTGTAAAGCCAAAGATTAATACAGTAAACCCTTGTAAGTCACCTACATTTTAACTTAGAATTTTTAATGATTTTTTTAAATACTAAATTTATTTCTAATGCTTTTTCAAACTAAGTTCATTTTTAATGATTTTTTAATACTAAATTTATTTCTAATGCTTTTTCAAACTAAGTTAATTTCTAATGATTTTTTAACACTAAATTTATTCCTAGTGCTTTTTATACTAAACTCTTTTCTATTCATCATATCGTGCCGCTCTATCTTGAGAAGCAACGACGGGCGGTAACCGTCGCATCCCTTCTGTCCAAATCAGGGCAGTCAATGAGCAGGTGAACGATGATCTGCTCAGCAGCGCTACATGGGAAAACTGCATCCTACACAAAGCCCCACCTCAAAATGTTATCTCGGGTCTTTTCCACGTTTCTTTTCCAGGTTAAGCGTCAGAACAGTTTTAGCTCTGGTATAGTTTTAACGGCATATCAACTTTTTCGTTCATTTATTAACAAACATTTTTTTTTTTAAATTATACTAGTATTATGGTGTTAGTTTGAAATAAAACGATGTGGACACAGGAACTATGAAAACAACTTGTATTCAGTAAGAATACAGGAAAAACGGGAAGCAATACCTTTGCTCAATCCGGGTGTTAACATAGGACCTTTCGAGGCACTTCCCAATCTCTAACTAGCCGTCAGTCCTTATTCTCGGAAGGACGTCATAGGCTCGTCCTCTAATTCCTACGAGGCGTCTCCAACAACTAGTTGCACTACTTAACTCATAACTGGAGGAAATGGGGTGATTCTCGCCCCCTTTTTAAGAGAATCAATATAAAAATGTAAACAAAATATGACGACTAGGATTTGAAGCAGCATCTTACGATTTCAAAATTTGAATAGTTATCCCCAAGAGTTTGGATAAAATAAAATTAATCTCTTTGTTTAGAAAAAAAAAAGAAAAGAAAAGAAAGAAAAATCAAATACTTCTTATATATGTAACGAACGAAGTTTATTTCTTCACGAACCAAAATGGTATAATGTGACATTGCTATTCTTAATCGCTTCTTTCTGGGTAGGGAAAGTCCACTTTGCCTAGCGGGTAGGCGGTCAATCTTAGGAATCGTAATACAGGAGTTCGAATTCTTGTCATTCCATTTGCTTTCTTAAATAAACTAATACCCTTGGGAAAGGTACGTATCCTCACATTCCCTCCAATTATGGATTAGATAGTTTTTTATTTTAAAAAGAGTTTAAAAAAAAACTAGAACTATTGTCCGGTTTTGCCCGGCGCCAGAGACTTGCCACTAAGATAATTAGGAAAGCCTATTATCTAGGGAGGCACTCAATGCTTTTTATTTATTAAATTATATATACCAACTGTTAAGTTTTTTATGTATACTAATTGTTAAAGGATTTAAAAAAAAACGCTTCGTGTTTGAAAATGAATTACTTTTTTCTTAAATTTCAAAAACTCTTCTCCGTTATTTATTTATTATTTAAAAACGTTTCTTTGTATCTGCTCTGTGCTTTTAAAAATATTTTTAAGCAACGATCGACTCTTTTGTTGTTAAAATGATTTATACGGTCAAGTCGAGTTGAAGACACCGGTTCCCGTCAGATCACCGAAGTTAAGCATCGTCGAGCCTAATCAGTAGTCAGAAAGGGTGACCATTTAAAAATACGTGAGTTTACAGTTAAATTTCTTGTTTTCTTTTGCTACCCAGGCGCCCGTAAACTGGAAACTTGAAACCGGATGTAAAACCCAATCAAACACGACGATTTGACTTTTATATGTATATAGATATTATTCTTGGCATTAAGTGGTCTAAAAAGATTGATATACTGTTAAAACAAAGACCAAACAAACTCTTTGGATTGGGTTAAATCTGGGATTTGGGAAGAAGTTGTACGTTCCCACTCAAGATTCGTTGTATTTTTCAGGCGTGGATTATTAAAACTTTCATTTTTGGCTGTCAGAATTCTTTCTGATCGTTTTATGACACTAATTTAGCTTCAAATGAACGTTTTGTTTTTTGCTAATTCAAAGGGTTTAATAGTTCTATATAAAGTTGAAATAAACCACCTTCACGGGTTAATATGTCACCAAAGAAACCTTATGCTTATAGAGTTTTATTATTTATTAGAAGAGAGTCTAATTGTTCTATACAAAACTGAAATGTATCCTCTTCAAAGGTTAATATGTTATTAAAGAAAGAAACTTTATGCAATTTATATAAAATTATATTTTCTTGTGAGAGTCTAATAGTTCTATACACAACTGAAATACCCCCCCTTCAAATATGTCATAAAAAAAGAAACCTTATACTATTTATATAGTGCTATTATTTATGAAAAGAGTTCAATTGTTCTATGAAACAAAGAAAAATGAACACCATTCAAAAGTTGATATTTCATTAAACAAAGAAACTTTATATTATTTATATAAAAGTATTATTCATTGGGAGGGTCCTATTTAAAATGGAAATGAACCTCATACAAAGGTTAATATATGTCATTAAACAAAGAAACCGAATACTTTTTATATATTATTATTTTACATTGGCGGTCAACGTGGCCCAGTGGAAAGGCAATGGGACTTCGGAACCGTAGTTCGCGGGTTCGATCGAAGTTCAGTCTTCGTTGATTTTTCGACTATTACCCTTGGGAAAGGTATGACTCCCCACCTTCCCTCCAGCAATGGATGAAATAGTGCAACTTGCGTTATTAAAAAACACGAGTGTATAAAAATAATGTTTGTTATCGGCATTAAATGACCTAAAAATTTGATATGGCGTTAAACTCAAAACAAACAAACAAAATTATTTTACGGAAGACCATTATGGTTTTTTATTATAATACCGAACGAAAACGATTGAAACAAAGAAGCTTTATATTAATTATTAAACCTTTGGGTCCTAATAGGCCGATATATTGGCCCTGTAAACATAAGGCTAAAATAGACACACCAATATTTTGGCTTTCATATGCCATTTTAATATTACGGCTCTGAGTGACTACTTGGTAATTTTGATAGGTTAGGATCCAAAGGAATTATTTTTATTAACTGATTATTTAAAACAAAGCTATTTTTTAAATCCTGGAATATCTTTTAATCTAAGGAGGTAGTTGGCTTAAATGCAGTCATAGTTGAGTTGGCAATCCCGTCTTTAAGATAAGAAATGACATTATATATATATATATTCATAATTCCTTTTAAAACACGAAGCGTTTTTGAAAAAGAATATTGGCAAGTCCCCGGCGCCGGGCAAAGCTGGGTAATACTACTAGTTCACTTATAAAGCCAGACTTCCATTCCCAACTAGATAATAATTTTAATGATAAGGGATATAACTATAAAAAAATACAAAAAAAAATTAAAAAATTGTTTTTTGTTAATCGATTTTTTATCAATTCTAAAACAAGAAAATACAAATGGTAATTTGTTATCTTCGTGTCACAATTATTCAAAATCGCGATAAAACACGAAAATTGCCTGCCTTTTTATTAATTCCATGCAAATGGATTCAGATGGAATTGCAAATTGCATTTTAAAGATGACTGAACTTATAAACTCATCACCTGATTCTCAGGACCTCAAGACATTGGATTATGTTATTTTTTTTTTTTATCTGTTTTTATTTTTAGGCCTTTGTACTCCTAATCCTTATTTCCTATTTTTATACGATTTTTGATGTTTTTTGTTAAATATTCTAGTTACAATTTCTATGATCATGTTTTTGCGGCATGGTCAGGATAATAGCTAATAAATTGATTGTACAAATTTGAATTGTTTTATGGAGCTTCTTCACCTCTTTTTACAAATTGCACGCTTTACCACTTGAACTCAGATCTCGGGATTCGTGCTGATTTTCTCATCCATAAAAGAAGAAGTGAAATTGTACAGCTCGAAAGTATCGTCTATTTTTCATTTCTCATGACCAGTTCAAGGAGATGAAAACCATATGTAAAAATTACTTTTCCGGTTCTGGTCAGTGCTTCTTCTAAGCCACTTAGCGGCACCGACGCAGAATGCACCTTGCGGCCCCTTTACCCTAAAAAAGCAAGTTGCATACCCTCAACATACTGTAGTCTTCAAATATATATATACAAATATATATATACAACTATATATATACAAATATATATAGAGAGAGGGAGATAGGCAGAAAAAATAGATGGATTTATAAATGTATATTTCCAGTGTAATAAAGATTTTCTAATTAATCCTAGCAATTGATTATTTTGTTAATTTTTTGCATTACAATATGTGAAGCCAAGAAGCCAATTGTGGGGTCTGCGGAGGTCCCACGCGTGGCCCTGGTTCTTGTAATGGTGCTGACCCCCCTCCCCAATACCAATACGGAACTAAGTATTAATTTAATTGCGGGCTTTTGTCCTCATCACGGTAGTTTTTATTGTCTTTTTCTCATTATATTACGACCAACTTCACCTCCGACTTTTTCAATTCTTTCAGTTCATCCCTATCTGATGTTACGGTTAAATACCTGAAGACGGCCTGAGATAAACTAGGCCGAAACATAGAGTAAAAACATCAAAAACTATCAAAATGAGGACAGAAGTCCGAATAATAAAGTTAATTCCTAATTGCTAAATAGATTAGTGTTCTGGCGTAGTTAACACCCTTGTTTATGACACAATATGAACTCGCCCATCTGTATGTAAAGGCAGCCATTTTGGCATTTCGGGCAGAGAATACATACGGTGCTTAGCCGCACGTATAATAATTGAACTCTTATTCTTCATGTTTGTGAACCCGTATTTTGGGACACAACAATTAGTGAGTTTGAATTCTTATGCCCTGTCTAAGTTTCTAAGAAGAACATTTCAAAGATAATGTTGTTTGAAGTTTTATTCGTCTCAATTCACTAAGCCTGTTCTTGCTGTTATCTTGAGGGTTTGTTTGCTTTGATGTAACCCTAAATTGCATCTATTATTCTGTGTATCTGTCTGTGTGCTGATTATTCAGTCTCTTCCTTCTCGTATTCAGAAGATGTCCCCATAATTTGTCATTGGAATTGCGTAGCAGAGACCAGCAGCAGCGAGTGTTGTTTGTTTCTTTCTATGTTTCTTTCATTATTTTCTTTTCGTTTATTTTCTCATAACTTGTTTTTGGGTGAGAGTTCTGCTAACAGTGGCCAGACAGATTACCTTGTTTATTCTATCAATTTTTTCACTTCCATTGTTGTACTGGTGTTTACAAAGTGTTTAGTATAGAGCCAACTCGATTTTGTAGCTTTTCTTTTCAAATCATTTTTTGAGGTCGAATCGCCTGGACAGAATTATTGATTTTAATTGTTTATTATTTATTTATTTATTTTGTTGGCTAAGTTTTTGGTTCTTCTTCGTGCGTTCCAAGAAAGACCTCAAGTAGTTTTTTCTCTTCTTCTTCTTCTTCTTCTTCTTCTTCTTCTTCTTCTTCTTCTTCTTCTTCTTCTTCTTCTTCTTCTTCTTCTTCTCTCTTTGCAACTGTTGACGTTCTTTACGCTTAGTAGAATATTTGCTGTTTCTCCTCCGAAGACTTCTTAAATATGCCTAATCCTCAATACGAGACAAAACCGTAAAAACAGACGGAATCCAATCTCCGAACAAAATAACTATTCAAGACACTAAATGAAACCGACACGTACAAAAACCTTGGTATCTTCGAAGCAGCGGAGACTTCTCACTTTGACTCCAGTAAAAACCACTGATAGCTGGTTGTAATCAGTGTTGACTGTTGCCATTTACATAGATTAGTTACTACTCTCATAAGATTTACGGGTTTCATCAACTCGTGTTTTTTTTTGTGGGGGAGGGGGTCAGCACTATCTTTACATTTAGATGAGTTACTCGCCTAAGTTAACGAGCCTCATCTCACGAGACAGCTGAAAGTAAATGTTATGGTTTTGACTCGTGTTATGCGATTTCAGAGTCCAAGCTTTTCCCACCTCTGAAAGTGAATGAAATGGTTTTGACAGGAATTTGAACTAGTGTACGATTCCAGAGTCGAAGCTTTTACCACTGACTGCTCAACTTAAGAAGAAGGAGAAGCAATCACGTTGAAGGAGAATAAGAGAGACATAAATTGTTGGTGAGAAAAAAGAAGTTGAAACAGTGAATTAGAGAGATTATTAGCGAATTAACAACAAAAAATACAGGGAAAGAAAGAAAAGGAAAAGAGAGAAAGACGGAATGAAGAGAGAGAGAGAGAGAGTGGGTGAGGGTGAAAGTTAAGCAGAAAAGGCATGAAGCATAAAGAGAAAGAAATAAAAAAAGTAGGTTGGGGACTGTAATAAAGGTGAGGGAGAAAGAAAGAGAGAAAGAAAAAGAAAGGAAAGAAAGGGAAGCCTACAGTGAAAGAGAAGAACGATGGAGAAAAAGAATAGAATAAAGAAAGAAAGAAAGAAAGAAAGGGAAGGTTACAGTAATTCGAAAAAAGGGATAAAGAAAAAGGGAAAGAAAAAAATAAAATAAAAAGAAAGAAAGAAAAAGGGAGAAAGAAAGAATAAAGGAAGAAAGAAAGAAAAAAAGAAGAAAGGGTGGAAGAAAAGAAAGAAATAAAGAAAGAAAAAGAAGCAAGGAAGAAAGAAAAAAAAAGAAAGAACGAGAAAATAGAAGAAAGAAAGAAAGGGAGGAAAAAAAGGAAGAAAGAAAGGAAGGGAGGAAGAAAGGAGGGAAAGAAAAAAGGCAAAAAAAGAAGAAAGAAAGAAAAAAGGAAGAAAGAAAGAAAAGAAAGGAAGAAAGGGAGAGAGAAAGATAGGTGTAAGGTGAAGATGGTTACAATGAAAGACAAGAAGAAGCATAAGAAATAGAAACAAAAAGATTAACCTTAGAACCCTGACTTAGCAAAATTAATAACTAGTTACTCAAATGCGTTCTATGAGACCATAACACCAGGGAGGAAATATTGGTGTGTCTTTTTTTGCCTTGGGTCACCAGGGCCGATATATCAGACCCTTAGGATCGAAAGGGTTAAACGCGAAGAACGAGCGATAAAATGAAAGTAAAAGAAAAAAGAGGAAGAAGGGACACGGTGATAGCAAAGATGAAAAAGAAAGAGAAAAAAAGAAAGAAAGGGCAACTTACGATGAAAACGAAGAAAAACGATAAAGAGAAAGAATGAAAGAAAGAAAAAGAAAGGTTAAAGCAAAAAAGAATTAAGAGAAAGAAATAAAGAAAGGAAGAAAGAAAGAAAGAACGAAAGGAAGAAAGAAAGAAAGGGAAGGGTACATTTAAAGCAAAGAAGAACTAGGAGAACGAAAGGAAGAAAGGAAGAAAGAAAGAAAGAAAGGGAAGGGTACATTTATAGCAAAGAAGAACTAGGAGAACGAAAGGAAGAAAGAAAGCGAAGGTTGTAACCTTCGCTTTCTTTCTTTCTTAAAAACGTAAAAACAGTTAAAGCAAATAAGAAGAAATAAGTGAAAAAAAGAAAGAAAGGGAAGATTACAGTTAAAGCGAAGAAGAATTAAGACATCGAAAGGAAAGAAGGGAGAAAGAAATTGAATGTTGTTACAGTTAAAGCAAAGAAGAAGAATAAAGAGAAAGAAAGGAAAAAATAAAGAATGAATGAAATAAAGGGAAAATGTTAGAATGAAAATGAAGAAGCGACTAAAAATGAAACAGCAACAAGACAGCGTTCTGATGTAAAGGTGCACGTGAGAGGGAGAGAGAACAGACAAATGAGAGAGTGGTTAGAGAGTAACACAAGTCATACAAACAGAGGGGGAGACAGAGATAATCAAAGAGAGAGTGAGAGAATCTGTCAAACTCAATATGGCGGCATTGGGTTCGCATCGCAATAATCGCATTCTTCATCGTTTTCTTCAAGTTGTCGGCAGGCGAACCATGAACTCGAATGATGCCGACTGCAGGCAGCAGCAAACCGGGATTTATTTAATAAGTAAACCAACAAGTTTAAACCAAAGAAGTCTGTTTTTGGCTACGAAAGCGGTGAGTTTCGAAAAATTAAAAAAAAATCATTAATAATTCAACCAACAGTACCAGTGAAAGCACGCTCTCTCTCTCTGTTGCTACAAAACCTAACGGATCTTTTAGGCTTTATAAAAAAACTGAAAAAAAAATTCTATATAAATATACATATATATCCATGAATTCCAATTCTTTTATGTATTTTTTAATATCTAAAAATTGCCATTATTCTGTTATTTGCCCCTCTCCTTTTTAGCAAGTCATCCATGTCACTGCTACTCCTCCCCCTTTCTATTTGTCTATACGTTTTCTCCTCTGCCTGAATCCCATTCTTGCATCCTCACTTCATCTTTTTTTTTGGGTGGACCTATACAATCGAGGCACCCCTTTTATTTTTCTTTTATTTTTTTTTTCAATTTTTTCTGCAGAATATTATCGATTGGACATTAATCTACCAGATATCAAAAAAGATTTGAAAAATAACCATTATTTATTGATTTGTGAGGGGTGCTCACTTTTACATACAACGTTATACTAAATCGATCCCCCATATTGAAAACAAACAGTAATACCATGATCAATTATGCCCCTTGGCCTCACTCGACCCAACTTTCTTGTATAATTATAACTTACATAATTACACAACAGTTTTATTATCAAAAGGCAATTATCAATATTTTAAAGTTGAAAATTTGCTTAAGTATTTTTAGACTATTGTTCTCATCTTTATTTATTTATTTATAATTTCGAAAAATTAATTTAAAAAAATGCTGTTTTTAAGTTTCGTTTATCAAAAAGAAAGCGGTTTATTTGGGCGGTATTTTGTAAACAAATTTTTCGTTGGTTGAGAGACAACTAAATACTTTTGACCCTTTGAATCCTAAGAGGTCGATATATCGGCCCTGATAACATCAGCCAAAAGAAGACACACCAATATATTTGTTTTATACCGACTCTGAGTGAGTGACTACTCGGTAATTTTGATAAGTCGGGGTTCAAAGGCTTAATATGTTACTCTAATACCGACTCTGAGTGACTGCTTGGTCATTTTGATAAGTGAGGGTTCAAAGGTTTATTATGTTCCTCTACAACGACTTTGAGTGACTACTTGGTAATTTTGATAAGTCAGGGTTCAAAGGATTAATATGTTCCTCTAATATAACGACTACGAGTGACTATTTGGTCATTTTGATGTCGGGATTTAAAGGTTTAATGTTCCTCTAATATACCGACCCTGAGTGACTACTTGGTAATGTTGATGAGTCGGAATTCAAAGGATTAAGATTTCAAAATTAAAATCCTAAAATATAAAAAAAACAAAAAAAAATGTTATTCAGAATAATTAGATGTTAAAATCAAATATTGATAATTAATAAATGGCCTTGTGCCAAACTTGGGGGTGCTCACCAAGTAAATATCATAATATGGTAAATTTCTAGTTTAGGTGTGAAATATCACTCTCACTCTAAGTACAAAAAAAATGTTTTCCTTATGGAATTTCTTAATCCTTTGAACCCGACATATCAAAATGACCAAGTAGTCACTCACTCAGAGCCGTTGTATTCGAGGAACATATTAAACCTTTGAATCCTGACTTAATAAAATTACCAAGTAGTCACTCAGAGCAGTTATATTAGAGGAACATATTAAACCTTTGAACCAGACATATCAAAATTACCAAGTGGTCACCCAGAGCCGTTATATCAGAGGAAAATATTAAAAGTAAAATAGTCGTGTGTCTTTTTTAGCCTTATGTTCTCAGGGCCGACATATCGGCTTATTAGGGTCGAAAGGTTTAACAGAGCTTCTTCTCACCAATCTACCAAAATTCAACCCACCTAATGATTTAAAAAATAAACAATCAAACCTAACACCAACCCCTAGAATCCTTCCTTTTGGGAAAAACATAAATATCTCCTGAACAAATAATTTCTGACGGAAAAGAAATACGACAGTGTGTTGTATGTGTCTTTAAAGATTTTATGTTAGGTATCTTTCTGTGTGATTTCATGCCTAAACTATAAATATTCCAAATATATATATATATATGTATATTAATAAATTATAGTTCGTTTAGAGCATAATGTTATTAAGGCTTACATTAAAAGTCTAAGTCAATAATATAACTCCGAAATATTACTGACTTACACTTATAACACATCATTTAAAGCCTTAACATTATATATATATATATATATATATATATATATTGTGGGTTGTTAGGGCTTTTGTAGTTAAAAAAGATTTATTATTGGTTTAGGTTAGTTGTAGTTGAGTCGCCTTGTCAGTTTTAGTGTCATAAGTACTTTTATTTCGTAATCTTTCTCTGCTTTACCTTGGGGTAAGTACAGTTTTTGGCATCGCTTCCTCCTAGAACTGCCTTCGCATCGGCTTCTAGTTTTTCCTCTTCGGCTAGAAAGTCAACCATCGTAATATTTTCCTCCTGTTGTTCACCATTATCTCGCGGTAAATCCTCGCTTTCCGCCATCTTTAGTCTCTCTTTTTCAAAAAATAATAAAGAAATCCAGAAATGGGCGGGATTGAAAACTAACAAATATTGTGACGTGGAACATTCTGATTCGTCCATTTGGCAACGGTCACATGATTACCATGGCAACCAAAAATCACATATTACAAGGGAGGCGAAGTTGGTTAAAGCTCGGGCTCTGGAATCGTAGTACGCGAGTTCAAATCGCAGTCAAATCCATTATTGCCTTCACCTTAAAAATGGCCTTGTGCCAAACTTGGTTGGCGCTCTGCTCACTAAGTCAATATCTGATATTACTATTAATATTGCATTCACCTTAAAATGGCCTTGTGCCACACTTGATTGCTTCTGCTACTCACCAAGTCAATATAATATATCTAATATTACTATTAATATTGCATTCACCTTAAAAATGGCCTTGTGCCAGACTTGGTTGGTTCTGCTACTCACTAAGTCAATATAATATATCTAATATTACTATTAATATTGTATTCACCTTAAAAATGGCCTTGTGCCAAACTTGGTTGGTGCTGCTCACCAAGTAAATATAATATATCTAATATTACTATTGATATTGCATTTACCTTAAAAATGGCCTTGTGCCAAACTTGGTTGGTGCTGCTCACCAAGTAAATATAATATTTTTTATATTACTATTAATATTGTATTCACCTTAAAATGGCCTTGTACCAAACTTGGTTGGTTCTATCCTCAAGTAAATATAATATATCTGATATTACTATTAATATTCTTTTCACCTTAAAGACCAAACGCACTACCAATTCCTAAAAAGAATCCGGCATTAAATAACCTCTAATGGTTGATATGCCGTTAAACAAATCAATCAATCTTAAATAAAATGTATTTTTTATATCTAGATAACGTAATACTATATAATATATATTATATATTAAATGTCGGGGAGTGGATATCGTTGTCAGGTGTTGGTGGGATTGTGTGTGTGTGTCGGGTATCGTGTCCCAAAAGTTCGTGTCAATGTATCGCCTGTTCCGTTTCGGGAGTCACGTGACATCTTCTGGAAACGAGATAACCGAACGAGCCGGAAACGAGCACTTAGGTCGAACGGTGGGGAAGGGGTGGTCGGTTAGGGTAGGAAAGGAAAGGAGGAAGGAAGGGAGGGAGGGAGGGAATATGATCTGTTTAATGAAGGGGAGGGAGGAAGGGGGGAAGAATGAGATATGAAGAGATAGAGGAAGAGAGACAAAGAATGAGAGAGGGGGAAAGAGAGTGAGAGAGGGAGAGAGAGAAAGAGAGAGAGAGGGGATGAAATATAGATAATAATAAGTAAAGAATTAAAAGAAATGGTAAAATCCCAAAATAGTCAAGTCAGTGACAAGAATAATCTTTAATAAAAGCATATTATCCTAGTTGTTAATAAATAAGTTGTTAATAAATCATGGAGATTTTTATCGGTTTTCTCTAGCAGAATATTTTAAACTTAAAACAGTATTTTTTAAAAAAATGTACTTTATTGAAATCTATGATAGTTTTTGTATATATATACATATATATGTGTGTGTGTGTGTGTGTGCATGTGTGTTTGTTTGCGTGTATCGGCATATTAAGCCATGCAGGTTTATCAGGCTCAACCAATGAACACACACAATTCAGAGTTGAGTCTCATGGAAATTTGAACTACACAAGCGCTCCCAAACTGTATTTACAGATGCCTGTCTAACCAAAGACTAAGGTTACATCAACCAAGTGGTTTAACTGTGCCCCCTGACACTAACCTTGACATTTTGTGTCCTGGCGCAAGATACATTAGCTGGTATTCTTAAATTGTCACCCATCTAACTATTGACCAAGCTTGACGTTGCTTAACTTCGGTGATCTAACGGGAACCGGTATCTCCAATGCGACTTGACCGTATTGATACCGTTCCTGGTATTCTTAAATGGTCACCCATCTAACTACTGACCAAGCTTTACGTTGCTTAACTTCGGTGATCTGACGAGAACCGGTATCTCCAATACGACTTGCCCGTATTGATACGGTTCCTGGTATTCTTAAATGGTCACCCATTTAACTACCGACCAACCATGACGTTGCTTAACTTCGGTGATCTGACGAGCCCGGTATCTCCAATACGACTTGCCCGTATTGATACGGTTCCTGGTATTATTAAATGGTCACCCATCTAACTACCGACCAACCTTGACGTTGCTTAACTTCGGTGATATGACAGGAACCAGTATCTCCAACACCACTTGACCGAATCGATGATAGGAAAAAAAAATTATACAAGTATTATTCGGACTGTTGTCCTCATCCTTATCATTGCTATATTCACAATCCTTGGGATGGGGTTTGAAGATTTGTACAACTATTATTCGGACTGTTGTCCTCATCCTTATCATTGCTATATTCACAATCCTTGGGAT
>JAUZSX010299457.1:0-13226 GCA_034780655.1 Idiosepius hallami | reverse complement strand
AGCCTTATAAACTTTGCAATTTTGTACCTTTACATATATATATATATATATATATATATATATATATAAATATATATTTATATATAAATTATAGGAATTCGCATACACCCTTTCATAAATTGGAAATCTAAAATCTCTGGCTGGTTGAGATCAAGGAAAGGAAATTATATAACCGTTATTCCCATACAGATTGCATTTACTCTGTCTCTGTGTTCTGTTAATTTTTAGAGTCAGCGGGTATTCCGTGTCACTTGTAAGGTTTCTTTCCCACGTGTTTGCGTTTGCTGTGTTTTTCGTCTACCTCAACTTTATCATCGTGTGTGTTAACCTTTTATGCAACACTGTATACTTTTTAAGCCAGTGCTCACATGTTTTGTCATATCCAGATGTTTCCAATTGCAGTGTTATTCAGGGTTGCCTTCAAGATTTCTATAGCGATTTCCACTTCTTTCTTTTAAGATGTTGTGAAAGAGGAGAATAAATAAAATAGAATAAAAATTTAAAAAAAAGAACAATTTTTTTAAAGAGCTAATTTACATAGAGGGCAAAGAAATTAAAAAAAGAAAAAAAAAGAAACATGGCGGTAGTCAGGTGAAGGAAATATCGATAGCGAAAAATCTCACGAGAATGAATGAGATATGCAAATGTTTATTGCTTGTAAAAATTTATTTAAGCGACGGACAGAAGAGATAAGGAGATGTTTTTATTTTATGACGGTTAACTTAATTTGTTTTTGGCGAGACTGCGTGAGATAAGATTATTGAAGAGAAATAGAACGGGAGAAGGAAAAGCAAGAAATGTCTTTGAATTATAATTTTTTTCATTATAAATGATTATTATTATTATTATTATTATTATTATTATTATTATTTCAGTTCTCAAACCACCCTCACTCTATGGTTGCACGCAGTTAATGGCCAGTGACTTTCATTGGAGTCAGAGTGACAACTAGTTTCTCTGTGATTTTCAGCTGGTTTCGCTCCATTCAGATCCAAAACTCTTTTCAGATATCTCCCTTCTGTATCTAATCATCAAATCCGGTATTAGCAAAATTCTGGCTCTGGCCAATATTTGCAATCAGCAATTGCAAGCCTTTTTTACATTTTTCCCTGTTCCTCACATATTTCTTTTCTTTGGGTTTAGTTTCTAGGCTCCACTACTTGGCTAATTATATAAGCATGGGTCCATTGGTCTGTAAGGTGTTTATTCTTTCATTAGTGTCAATGTCCTTCATTTTCCACCCTAATTAAAAATAAATAATCTTAGAATTATTCCAACAGTTTTTTGGTGTTACTGTAGGTTTCAGCTTGCATATTTTCTTTAGTTCCTTGGCTAATTACTGATTATAATAATATTAACAATGATAATAATAATTATTATTCTAATTATTAATATTAATATTATATTACTGTTGTTGTTGCTGAGCAGGAAGACCTCTCCCCAGCCGTTTCGGCTTAGATTAGTAATTCCGTTGTTATAGAATATTTCGCAATCTCAGATTAAACTAAGATTACCAGTCCTCGCCCAAGGGGGAAACTCTAATTGAAAACGTTTCTTTAGCATGGTCGGTCGTGTTTAAGGGAGCGGGTTAAGGAGGGGTTAGGCCTTTTAGTTCGAATGCTCAATGCGTTCGACTGATCACACAATAAACTGTTGTTGTATATTATCTGATATTCCTTGTACAATACTTGATATTCCTAAGCAGTCATTTTAGTACTGAACAGACTATAGGTTGCTTAACTTCGGTGATCTAGCGGGAACCAGTGTCTACAATGGGACTTGACCGTACCACAGTTGTTGTTGTTGATGATGATATTATTATTATCATTATTATTATTATTATTGTTATTATTATTATTATTATACCATGGTTTGTTTGTTAGCTTTATTGCCGCAGTTTTTATTTCAATGGTATTTTTATGGTTGCCATCAATTCTGAAATACGGTCTTAAAAGCCAAAGGACACGAAAATAAAAGCAAGTTAGCAATGCAATTCATCGACCATTTGTCATCTGTTCACGCGTGGAATGTATATCTGTCGATGTCTCTCTATAAGGAAAGAAAGGCAAAACAAAATAACAAGAAAACAAATATAAACAGCAACAAAAACAAAATCAAATAGGCCGAATAAAACTGAATTTAGTTTATGTTGAATGGCTTGGTTATTATGCAAATGTGGTCAAAGCCTTTCATCAATACAGCCATTATTTTCGTTCATCTCTACCTTAACATCCAGTCTCGACGCCTTATCGAATAACAAATAGAATCTCTTAACTATTCAAATTTCTAAAGCTTAAAAAAAGTATTTATATTTTGAAAACGTATTCACTTAAAGCATATGCTATGAATCGTAAAACATTTTTTGATATTTTTGAAAGTGGCATATTTTATAAATTATTTGTATCTTCATAAAAATTTTAAAAATCATTTCTATTTTGGTTGATATACACCCACGTAAACGAAGACTGTATGATCAATCGTTAGCTTCGCAAAACAATTTTTGACCAGTTATTAACATTTGAATCATCTCTAATTTTAATTATGATGACCTCGAATCAAACATATTAATTACTGTGCTCCAATATAGAACGTGGTTGTTTGAAATTTAAAATAAAATCAACCATGGAGATGAGGTATCGAATTTAATCAAGTTTTCTGTTATGTAAATTTCGGAAGATTATTCTCAGCTTTACATTTTTTATATATAATGTTTTGGATAATAATGTGCCTATAATTGTTTTTTTTTTTCGCTTAAATTCTTGAATTGATATGTCATAATTAGACTGGTTTGTTACTGGGAAAAAAGATTATTTCTGATGGCTTGTAAAAGAGGTGGTCATCATTTTTTGAAAATATTCCCATTAAAATTATAAGGGAATTTGCGTAACTTTTCCCAAGCGGAACTCGATATTCGAAATTTCAATCTTTTCCCGGATTTAGATGCTGTGCTTTGACCCCTAAGCCGACCAATTACGTTTCAGTTTTTATTCACTGTGACAATATTCACAGATACCAATGATTGTTTTGTATTGTTATTATTGAATTTGCATAAATGTGTAATATTTGTAGTTTGAAAAATAGCACCACATTTAAGGGAGTATTGGCATCGATTTACCTATTTTTTCTCATCGCTCTAAGTATAGGTTACAGAATAAAAAAGCTAGGGTGACATATACCTTTGGACATGCAGCCACGATTCGATATTGTTAACGTTTGTAATATTTATCAGCTCGGAATATATTTTTTATATTAATATATTAATATATATCATATTGTATCATATAAGTTCAAACCTCTGTCCATGCCATTGCATTCACTTTCAGCTGCTCGGAGCAGATGGTATTCATTAACTTGGGAGAGTTGCTCATCTAAAGACCGATTTCAAAACCCTGGGTTAGCGAGTTTCATTAACTTAATGAGAGTAACTCATCTAGGTGAAAGAGCAAACTGATTCCAAAAACTCAAAGTATGAAATGAACACATAAAACTAGCCTTGTGCCTTACTTGATTTGATACTCGACAATCTATATTTCATATTTACCAGTGCAAAGATGCTTGTCCAAATAACAATATCACCACTGTAAGAAAAGTAAGAAAAGATAAAAACAAGTATGAAAAAATATGATGAACCTACGAAGTGGGGTTAGGTGGAGATGATATATAGAAATAGTTTAAAAATTCGACGGAAAACTTTACATCATGTCATTAACAAGGAAAAAAAACAAAGAAATCATTTCCAATGATAAAAATTATTTCCTTTGCCCCTATTAAAAAGAAAAAAAAAAGATGTAAAAGCATCAAATTAAATTATTTGATTTAATTTGGAATGGGAAAAATTAACTTTTTAAAATATTCGGTCATTTTTTTCTTTTCGCACCTGATTAATCTCGTGGATTCGATATCTTTTAAGCCGTTTTAGCACAACCAAAAAAAAAAATGCCCTGTAAAAGTGGTGGTGTCATTTTTTTTATTTGTTACAAAAACTCTGTATAAAATCATTAGATACTTTTTCATAACATTTCCCATATGAAATTTGGTTGCATTATTTCATTATTTGAATCTTAATTGCAATTTAAATTTGGCTAGCTTTGTCCCCACACCCGATTAATTACAATTCTCCTTTCTGTTCACAAACATCAATGATGATTGTAAGGCTTATTTTATTATTATTAAATTCTAACAAATCTGCAACATTTGTGCCTAGAAAAAATAATATGATGTTCATCCCCCCCCCACAAAGTCCTATGTTCCCCATATTTTCTCATACTTATTTTTACCTCTCCCCACGTTTTTTTTCCCAGTCATGACATTATTATTCGGAGAAGTTTTGTTTTGTTTGTTTGTTTGCTTTTATGGCATATCCACCTTTTAACATATTTTCCTTTCATCCTAAGGCTAAATTTAGAATATAAGATTTAAAGTAATATAGCCTTCGGAGGGTCAATTTTCAGTTGGTAGAAATGCAAAACTAACTGCAGTAATGTTATCCAGATTTTGTATTTACCACAGAATATCTCCATTGTCGACACCACATACAGAATTATTGAGAAATTAATGATTTGCTTGTCTTATATAGGGAAGTTCGCAGTCATAAAAGCTAGAATTACCGCCTGGCCAAGTTCCAACAAAGTAGCGTCATGATAAAGTTTCTGTTACGTCTGTTCCTAGATCGAACAATATCTACTTCAGTAGACAGATAGGTGTTTCACAGTTATGTCTACAATGGTCGACGCCATATACTGTGTATGGGCCGTGTAGCTTCTTTAAAATGTGGGTAGTGTAGAAAGAGGGAGAAAAATAGAAAGAAAGAAAGAATGAAAGAAAGAGAAAGATTCTCACTATGACGTCAATAGAGACCTTTATTTTTTTGAAATACAATTCAGAATATGGGACGATTATATCTAATTTTTAAATGTGTGACTTTTAACTATTTCCCACATTAATTGGGGTGTACAATATAGCGGTATATGTACATTGCGTTCAGGAAATCACTGTGCACTTTTAATTTGATTTATAAAACAGTGTTGCAAGAGTGATTTTAGATACAAATTTTATTGCACTGAATAATGAAATCTATTCAGTCTTTTATTTTTTTGTATGTGTTATACGGCATATGAATCTTTTTGGGTCATTTCATGCCGAGAACAATCACTTTTTGATAAACATTATTTTTACTCCACACATAATTTTCTGAAAGACACATTGTGCACTATTTAAACCATAGCTTGAAAGAAAGTGGAGATTCACACTTTTCCTGAAAAGTTAAAATGTAAATTACACGGAATGAATGGGATTTGAAACTCGTGTATTGCGATTCCGATGTCTGACTGCTTATCTACTCTTCTTAGTCGACTTCCCCTCAGTTTATTCAAATGAAAATTTCTATGCAATTGAAAAATGAATTTTTTTTCAGTCTTTTCAAATACACTTATTTGAACAATGATTGTTTTTCAATATATTAAAATGTAAATTGCTCTAAAATTTAACTATAAAATCTAGTAATGAATTTTAGAAGATGAAATGTAGTTTCTGTTTTGAAATTATTCACCATAGTAACTTTTTGAACACACAGTATGATAAACTATTTTTAAAATATTTGTTTGATAGGATTTCATATTAATGGTGATACAATCTGCATCAATAATTATGGTCGTCCTATAATCTCACTACCTTTTGATTTGTTTTCCGAATCGTAATATACGAGTTCGAATTACAGTTGTTTCATTATGTTAATATTCGGGCAAGATATGAAATTTTCAAATCACCTCAGCTTTAAAGTTAAATATAATTTCAAGAAACAAAAGAAACACATTTACATATAAACCAATACACATTGTTTAAAAATATCTAAAGGCATTAATGATTAATAATATATGGGTTATGCGGGTTTATGACGGTAGAGACTAAAGAAGGAAGAAGACTGAGTTAACCATCATTATAATTATAAACTTTCCTCCCTCTAATAATACAAGTCTATACCTTTAAAAATTCTAAATAGAAATAGATAAATTTATTTGAAATGGGATATACATACTTGGTCGAGTGCAAAACGAATTTATGTGCCAGTTTTACGTGCTTATTTTATCCTTAAGCTTTTTGTAACCAGTCTTGCCTTTCATCTATACGAGTTACTCTAAGTGAGTCGATGAGCATTATCCATCTGTGTTTTGGAGTCAGTGATATCTTTACATCTAGATGAGTTACTCTCTCGAGTTAACGAGCCTCATCTAACCGATACAGCTGAAAGAGAATTTAATGGTTTTGACTGGAATTTGATCTACGGAAATAATTAAATCGAATTGGAAATAGTCAAATTTGAAATAAGTCCAAAACGTACATACACAATAAATTCCTTTTCTGTAACAACTTCTTCAACCGCAGTATGGCATAGATCAATAGCTTAAAGCACAGGTGTTTAGTACGCTTCATATGCTATTCTTAATTCCACTTTTACTAAAATTTTATCCTCTTCATACCAAAATAACTTAGTCCAACAATTAATGGCACAGTAACATCTTTTGGTGCTTCTACAGGTGTCGTACATCTTGTACCTCACCTTGATCTACCTTGTCTAAACGATATGTCAATATTAAAATTGATTTCACACATAAGAACTACAAGTTTGTTTTCAAACTAGAAGTTTTAAAGTCTATTGCAAGCTCTTTTCTTTTTAACATATTTTCCCCTTTCGATGTCATACCGAACATCTTTGAGGTTGTACATTAAGACCCACAAATTTAATCTGATATATTCCTTACAAGCATCTGATGAAAATTGTTAGTTTAATTTATTAGTTAACTTTAAATGGGAAAGTCTATCCGGGACAGTAGATTACAACCGGATCTCGGAATCGCAATAAACGAGTTCGAATCCCAGTCGTTCAGTTAAGGTTCACATTAGGACTAATACTCTGGGGAAAGGTATGAATCCTCACAATCTCTCCAGCTATTAGTGAAATAGTGCGTATTGTGTTATTAAAAAAAGACTATATGTGGACAAAAAGAATGTTTATCAAAAATGATCATTCTTGGCATTGAATGACCTAAAAATATTGATATGCCGTAAAACAAAAACTAACCAACCAACTATTACTACTTATACCAATCCTGTTTGATCTTTTCCCTTTTTCTTGGCCGCTATTTTTTGTTATTCTTATTTCTTGATAACAATGATATTATAACTGAAATTTTACATTTCACTTGTAAAATAAATCATTGATTTTGAATTCAAGTTTGATTACTGAAATTGTGTTTATAAATGTAAGTTCTGTCTGTTTACCTGTCCATTTGGACAAAGTTTATCTCTCCTCTTAGACAAAATAAAAGGCAAAATGGAAGCACATAACGGAGCGATTGTTTATGTTATTTTTTTTTTTTGTTGTTTGTCTTTGGAAATGTTTGGAAAATAATAATGAGTTTAAATTTGAAAGCATTAGAACCATGGAAATCGCCGAATAATCGCAACGGATTGGAACGATAATTTACACATTTCTGAACTTTTTTTCGATCATTAACTGAGAATAAAGTTTTTACTCACCCATTTAATTCAAAGATTTAGATATTATGCCTTTAAATTATTAAAAAAATAAATTTGATGAAACTGACAAAACGTTACTTTTTACGTGTTTTCTTTACAATTTCAATGCATTTTGAATTTAAGTTCGTTAATTTTCGTGAGATAATATTGTTTATGGTAATAATAATAACGATGATAATAATGATAATAATAACAATAATAATAATCGCCATCGGGCGTGGGCAGAGTTGTGAAACTCTGTTAATGGTAGGTGTGCGGAGAAGCAGCGGGATGTAAACCCAGGGAGATGTAGCACCAAACACTTCTTGACTGAAATGGTGCAGACACTGTTGGAAATAAAAGGAGACTTGTTGTCACATTGACTACAGAAAAAATCACTGGTTGCTGAGTGTGAGGGCACCTGGTGACTGGTGTGAGATCTCACAATAATATCTATAATAATAATTGTAATTTAGAAATATTCTGGACAATGGTTTTAGAAGTTCTGAAATTTTGTTGCCAAAATACTTGAAAAATTGCCCATTTTTATTTTGTACTTTCATGTTCATTTTACAGATAGCCTACTGCAAGCATCTCATTGCAACACACACACTTATTTATCGAATGATCAATTCAAACAGATAAACAAACCATAGCAACAACTTCAATCGGCTGTTCTTAAAATATGCATTATCATATATTAGCTCTGCTACAAGCGAAACAACTCAAAATCTCTATTCAATTCAAAATCATCGGCTTAGTAAGATAAATCTTTATATGTATTTACCAGTAGAGACACTCAGTGATGCCTATTGGCTTTTTAACTTTATTTCATGATCTTAAATTGTTACATTTACATCAAACTTTCAAACTGAATTAAAACGGGTACGTATAAATCATTTAAACATTATTACATGAATATTCAAACTATAAATTCAATCCACACTAACTGTAATATAAATTGATAAATTCGTGGAAAATGACTTGATATATGTATAACAGTTTGATAAAAAAAAATTGTAAATAGAACAAAAAATAGTACCCTCTATCTTATCGTTTGTGTTTAAGTACTAAGTATTTAAAATATCAAAAATACAACATTGACCATTTGTGTTTAAGTACTAAGTATTTAAAATATCAAAAATACAACATTGACCATTCTAGGTATATCTGCAACGCAAAAAAACCCCAAAAAAACAAAAAAATATATTCCTCAAAATCATATTTAAGATATCAAAACTTTTAAAGATTATAGAAACAGGGAGAAAAGCACATAAATTCGTGGAAAATGACTTGATATATATATAACAGTTTGATAAAAAAAATGATAAGTTTAAAGATGAAAAAAGTGTAAATTGGCAAAACTAAGAATTTGCAAATTCAAATTCTAGACGTTTTATATTGGTCATATTATTGCTCATATTCTAAGGAAGGTACGAATATCCTTCTCTCCATCTCTGATTATTCGAATAAACGTGCTGACAAAAAAATCTTTGACAAAAATGATTATTCTCAAGAATGAATGATCGAAAAAGTTGATATTCCGTCCCACAAACAAATCAAACATACAGAAATTAGTGTTATAAGAAAACACATTAACAAAAAATGTTTGAAATGATCTAAAAGTTTGTTTAAGCGTTGAAAAATAACTATAAAAACAATCAAACAAACATACAAAATTACTGAACATCTGTCCAACCAACCAACCAAACAACCAACAATCAAACAAACAACAAACTGGTCGAACATACAACTAATCAACCAATCAACCCATAAACCAAATAAACAGTCAAATCGATAAACCAAGCAAGCAACCAATCAGTCAACCAAGTGAAACGAATACCTGAAATTAGTAAGAGAGATTGAACAATAATCCATTCGAACTTGGGTTAACCGGACAATTTTCCTAGCTTGCTACTTAGACATCTTTTGTTTAGTTATATTCAGTGAGACGACCAAAGCCAATAATATTAGATTTGTTATGTCTGCTTATATATTGTAAGTAAAAACTGCAAACTTCAGTGTTTATCCATTCACTATTTATCCTGCTCGTTTTCAGAACTTGCTGATATCGTTAAACCCTTCCATCCTCTATCACGGCAAAAAGATTTGTGATTCTCTAGTAATAGTGACAGTGACATATTCAGGAGACACGGAGCTTCTCGACTCTTTCTTTTTGTTTTGGTTATCTTTTTCAAAAACCAGACAGAAATGGTTGAATATATTTGTACTGCAACTTCCGCCTGCTTGCTTGAATCAAGTTGTTATGAATAGGATCGAAGGTAAACAGGATTGAGTCTAAGCAATTAAAAACCGCCAGGCACACCATATTACTTTTATTAGACAAGGTTACATTCATTTCGGAGCTTAACTCTTTTTCTACTATATTTTAACAAAATCAACATGTATCAACAGGCTAGGTTTAGCATAGTTTTCGGATAGTCAAACCCATTAGTATGGGAACAGTAATAAACTGTAAATACACTCCATTACTTGGTAGTTAGCCGAAAACTGCCTTAAAACAGTGGTGAGCGATGTCTGTAGTTATCAGATATTGATGAGTGACCTACACCAAGCTACAAAGTTGCTTTACATTAACATTTGCTCGGTGATTAGAATGATAAATGAAATCCTAGTTTTTTCATTAATATTTTGGCTATTTGATTTCGTATAACTACATACCAACTATTATCCGCTTATTTGTTGTTATTAGAAACTGTTTAAGCCTTTATTGTGTCGTGTACGCATTAGGGTTCATTAATAGCACTGCATAACACTGAATTTTTTCATCAGGCCAAAATTACTGATTAGTTTTTAAAAACAAAAGCACGGACAGGGCAAATAGCCCCAGTTAACCGCTTTTGGTACTTAAACTGTCACTATACCGGGTTAGTTGAGGTCTATCATATGCTCTTAGGTGTTTTTTTTTTAATTCCATCGTTGAAAGATCGATGTAAGAAGAAATGGATACATTTTAGCTGAGGAATATTGAATTTTGGCATCGAAGAAAAAAAACAAAACAAAACAAAAAAAAAACAAAAAAAAAAACGCTGTAGCACCGCCTTTATGATCAATTTCATTTGTGCAAATTTTTTTCGCTCGTGGACATTTCTGAATTTTTTAAAACTTAAATAAAAACTTTTCATTGTAATTTTCTTTATAGAAAATATAATTCTGATCATCTAATATATATATATTATATATTTATATATTTATTATACATGATATGTATCAGTGTCATGGCTAGGATAGCCACAATGAAGACAGAGCACATGGTAGGTTTCAGCATGTACCAGAAAGAACAATAAAGTGCCAAATAATAGTAAAAAGTGCAGAAATTGTTTGGCTGTTCAGCCAAGTGAATAGTATAACTCCAGAGCTGAGACCCTGCTTTGGAAGTCCTGGGTTACATTGATGTTAACTGAGTCTATTTGTAGGTTAATTCCACCACAACAATAAGTTAGTATGTGTATTTGTCTGTGACAGATTTTCCCTATACACATGCACATTTTTTAAAATTTTCAATGAGCTTATATTGATAGCTAAAACAGATCAACGCATACTTTTTCGTCTCAAAGTCACTTAATGCTCCTTCCCCTACTACGATAGACAGGCCAAATTTTTGATGTAAAAAAAATAATGACAGTTTGGAAATTATGGCTGAATCTCACCGAACGTTTCCTTCTTTTTTTGTAATTTTATCGATTTTGTGGATTTAAGAAATCTGTTTTCCTTATGACAACTTGCGTGTTGATAGATTTGTTTTCGGTGTGGTCAATGTAGTAAATGATAAAAGTGGTCCATGGTAAAAGTCACTTTAAAATGCTGAAAATAATGAGCATTTTATTTAATTTTTGGCCATGCCTAGAAATTTCAAGATTTGCACGGGCAACACCGGGCTATGTTGCCTGTCATTAATAATTTTTGGTATTTAATATTTAATTTTAAAACCATTGTTTATTGTTGATTATCGGTTAAACAAAGCCATTATCGGCATCTCTATTTAAATAATGACAGAAATCATCGAAGCCTAATCGGAAATGTTTTCTAGTTAATCGAGATAGCTTCCTCACTGATACACTGGCAAGGAAAAGTTCTTTTTTCTTAAATGGATAAAAAAATCTTACGATCTTTTACAAGGTTATTAAACACTAAATTAAAACGAGCTTAATTTGCAATGTAGTAATGATGATAGTCCAACAAATGAAATATTTGTTGGACTATCATCATTTGTTTTGAATTGATTACACGCACTTACACACACACACACACACAGAGAGACACACACACACACACACAGACACACACACACACACACACACAGACACACACACACACACACATATGCTCACACACACACATACATACATACATACATACATACATACATAAGGGATAGTATCTCATCTACGTGAATGGCAATACTGATTACAAAAGCCCTGCGGTATTTTCTGTTGTCAGTCATAGCAGGTTGACTCTACTGGGCATTGGAGGTTTAGAGGGTCTCTATCTGATGCCCAACAGATACTACTCCTAAAAAGCAGTGCAAGCAAGTTGGGAGCCAAGGTGGAAGTACCGAGACCCCGACTAGTCATCGTCAAGACTAGCTGCATAATGATGTATGTATGTATATATGTATGTATGTATGTATGCATGTATGTATGTATGTATGTATGTATGTATATGTGTGTGTGTGTTGCAACCAAAAGTTTTGCACATATATTTATGTCATTTATTTATTGGTAGTATTTTTTCCTGTTATACGTATTCGTCGTTAGCAAATTCATCAGAATACATTTTTGTTTCTACAATATTATAATTCATTTTTTTGGCTAGAAACCTTTAATAGCTTTTGATAGCATTTTTCATTTGGGGTTAAACATATTTATATGAAATAAAAATATTAAATAAAACCTACTAGTCATTATTATATTTTTGATAGATATTTAGTTTTTTTTGTATGGGTGTCTATAAGTACAAAAATTAATAGAATTTCTTTGTTTCTATATGTGCTTTTGCTTTTTTCTAAAACAATAATTTTTATCACTTATAGACTACCATAGAATGAATTACCCGGATGTTAAAATTTATTGTTTTGTTATTATTTCGATTAGCTTCGCAAAACGTCAATTTTTCCAACGGGTAGCTTGAGAAAATAATTTTATTAAAATATTAAAATAATAGATGCAGTCTTTTTTGTGACAAATTTATCCAAATTAAGTTTTTTTCTTGTAAATAATTTTTTGATTTTATTGAGGTTTTTTAATTTAAAAGTGCATTTATGAATTTACCGAGAAAAATCGTTCATTATTTTCGTTTTTTTCTATAGCCACATTAAAATAATTAAAGTATATTATTTTTTATCAAACCTTTTAATAAAAAAAAACATTATTTTGTTCTCGTTTTTCTGAAAAAAAAATTAAGGCTTAGAATTCATTTTTCAAGTAGTTATAACGTTTTAAAGATTGTCAGTCAGAGAATCTAAAAACTTTCCGAAAGGCATTTTGGGTACTCCTACCATAGGACCCTGAAAGGCCGATATATCGGCCCTAGTGACCTAAGGCAAAAAAATGCACCTTTTTTTTTACATTGACAATCAATGGCCTATTAATATTAATAGGCCGTGGTAGGTCATTGTATAACGTAAAGTTTGACAGGTATTGTAAAGGGAGATAATAAAAAATTAGTCTATAAAATTAGAAGGGACAACT
>JAUZSX010299446.1:0-13233 GCA_034780655.1 Idiosepius hallami | reverse complement strand
TAGAGAGAGAGAGAGACTTTGATCGAAGCCTATAGTATGTTGTGGGGGAACAAGTTGCTTTTTAGGGTAAAGGGGCCACAAGGTACACTCTGCGTCGGGGCCACTGTGTGGCTAAGCACGGCACTCACTGTGTTCCAAGTAGCCTTCGCCCTTCCTCACTCAAGTAAGTACTTTAGCCTTTTTTTACAATAAAAATATGTCAAGCTTCAATGATTGCAGTCAGTCCTAAGATTTGCGTGTAAAACTGGGTCTGAGAAACTTATGGGACGGTCGGCGGTACAGGGTTACTTACTCACTACCGAAATGTGTTGAAAAGTGACTCATTTCTAGTTCTGTTCACTCGCTGACATTTCAAGTTCATAAGCCGTGGGATTCTGTACAAAGCCACCAAATACTGAATAATGAAATTAAATTCTAATGAACAGTCAAGAAAGCTGGTCGACGAACCAGAACAAATATGTTCACTAGACTGCTTGGAGGAGCGGTCGATGATGTGGCCCAACCAGTGGATAGACAATCGGACTTCGGAACTGTAGTACGCGGGTTCGAATCTAAGTTTTTCTGTCTACGTTAACATGTCAACTAATACCTTTGTGAAAGGTATGAACCTTCCCTCCAGCTATATATTAAATAGTGCAGGTGCAGGCATCTTGTGTTACAAAATAATTAGGTGGTCTCAAAAGTGCAAAAAAATTACCAAAATAATTAATTGTTAGGATTAATTAGAAAATCATTATCAAACTTGTAATATATATCTATCAATTAATATCTCTTTCTGCCCAGGGTCTCTCTCTATATGTATATATTTGTACATGTATCGACAACTCCAGTATTTTGAAGGGGGGGAGCAATTTGCCATGTTAAGGGTTAAGGGGCCGCAAGGTGCATTCTGCGACGGGGCCGCTAAGTGGCTAAGCACTACTACTGCAGGGAGAAAGAAAGAGAGATAGACAGAAAGATAGATGGAAGATGGATTGATAGATGTAAGGTGTATATTTCAAGTGTGATAATGATTTTCTAGTTAATTCTAATAATTAATTAATTTGGTAATTTTTTGAATCACTAAAGATCTATGAAGCCAAGAAGCCTTATGTGTGTCCTGGTCAATGTTAGACGCGGTGTAGGGTTGAAAGCCTGTGCTGATTCTATTTCTAAGGCTTCCCAACAGCAATAACAGCATGAATGGGGCCATCATGGCAGACACATTAATTTTTGCGAAATTTTTACACAGACGAAGGAAGGGATGATTATTTCACAAACTACCGAAGCTGAACGGCAAAGAAAAGGAATAGTGCTTAGTTCACGGTTCAGTCTCTTCACTCAATTTTCTTCTTCTTCTTCTTCTTTTTCCTCTTCATCTTTTCTTCTTTTTTCCTCTTCTTCTCTCTTCTTTTCTTCTTCTTTTTTTCCTTTTCTTCTTCTTTTTTCCTCTTCTCTCTTCTTTTCTTCTTCTTTTTTTCCTTTTCTTCTTCTTCGTATCTTCTTCATTTCTTCTTTCTAATTCTTCATCTTTTTCTTCTTCGTCTTCTTATTCTTCTTTGCCCCCTTCTTCCTATTTCCTCTTCTTCATCATCATCTCTTTCTTTTTTCTTCTTCTTCGCCTTCTTTTTCTTCTTCTTCTGATTTATGTCTTGTTTCGTGTGAACGAAATGGAAGAATAAGAAAACGTTAAAATTATCTCAAAGTTTCACTGAATGGAAAGAACGTTATTCATCTTCTTCAGGAGTAACGTGAAAGAATGAAAGTAAAGAAAGCAGTGGCATTGACCTTCTTTTGTATCATATAAAAATCAATCTTTATTTGTGGAGAAAGAGAAAGGATTAAAAAATATTTTTTAGTAAAAAAAAGGTTTCAAAGAAAAATCAACAAATAAGTATTTAAAGGAAATAAAAATCATAAAACTGATAATAAATTAAATTCAAGAGATTTTGAAAAATGCAAAGAAATTGACGTGAAAAACCATACAGTCGCTGTCGCTCTGGTTTTGAAAATTGACAAATTTTCAACTTCAAACTAATTTTATTTCAAATTCTTGAATAAATAATATCTATTTTTTTTTAAAAATCATTCCTTTCGATTATTAGATTTTATGAATTTGATAAAGAGTTTATGATTGAATCGAAGTTAAAATTATATGGTAGATTTCATATTAAACGCAGGCCCAGTCACATAAAAACACTCTAACCACAAACAGTAACCTCTAATCGTGGTCACCTGTTTGGTTCCCAATTCGCGGCCGCGTATATTCACAGGTTAGGCTCTTAACCACCATCACATCGTAAGCCGGCGGCCGGTAGTACTAAACTGTGCTGCTGTGCGTACTTCGTTCAACTTTTTGTCAATTTTGATACATTTGTGCACACCGAAAAGTGTTATGATTCCAAAGTCAAGGCAAGGGTTGTCCCAAAAGTTAGTTTGATGAAGTAAGGGAAGAAGCGTAATTCTTTGATTCAAAGAAGCCGGCTGAATGGTACTTGTGACAATACAACCGTATGTTAACACCTTAAGCTCTATTGACGTGATATCCAAAGTCGTTCCTCACGCATGTGATCTGCGTACCTTTCGGTCAACAACTTTAGTCACGTGCCGTTCAATGTAGTACCCAGCCTATACAACATGACCGAAAGAGCTGTCTTCCTCTTACACAGCGCTTCTGATACTATCCTCCATATCGGTCAATATGGCGACGTGGAGGAATGGCCTGACATCACACTTCGTCGCCTAGCTTTCTTCCGACATCATGCTACACCCGACACCGCTATTATCAGCAACGGCCACAACTACTACTATTACTACGTTCGAAACTGCAAACGTCCTAAAACCAAGGCCTCGTGTGGAAACCCTCATTCATACACCTTTATGTATATTTCGTTCCTAATTTGCAAGAAAAATGTCTCCGAACAAACTTTACTTTCCAAACTTGAACCAAAACCAAAAAGACAGACAGACAGAGTAGTTAGTAGTAAACACTACACGCAGAGACTACATACATGCACACACAACACAGAGACTCATTGACGCAATCAACAAACAAACACTAATAAACACATTACACACACACACACACACAGAGAGAGAGAGAGAGAGAGAGAGAGAGAGAGCACTAGCAGTAGTTCAAGTCAGTGGCAGTGAGTGCTCTAAGCGATTTTTCTCTGTGCAACAAAAACAGACGCATATGAGATCCATACGCACCCACTAGCACCAGGGACGGGGCACAGGTTCACCTCTTGTGACACAGTCACAGTACACAAACACAACTGTATATCAACACCACCACCACCACACTAACACCACCCACCACACCAACACCACCACCATACCTAAATGATAGCTCTCGGTTGGTTTCGACGTATGAGTGTCGACTGTCGAGTGTCATCAAACCAAACCAACTCAGACCGTTAAACAAAGATTTGTTTATAGTGGTGATGTGATATGTGTACCAACCACCATCCGCGCTTCTTGGAACTTCTGAAAACATATTAATCGTGGTGTGCCGTGCCGTGCCGCGCTGGTGCGGTGCACTATGCAGTGAGTATGGTAACGGTGTGCAATTACTGCACTGTAGTGTAGTGTGCATCATCACTGCATAATGCAAATGCACAACCACAAACAGTAAAACACCATCACCATCACACGGTTTCGTTTTCCACCCACATACACACACGAACAAACAGACCTGAGGTTTTTACTTCTGCCTGGCTCAACAGAGACTAGTACACATACACATCATCACATCATTATCCCCATTCAGTGCATCATCATCATCATCTAGTGATTTTAACCGCGCCCCTAGACACTAACCAGGTTATTTCCATGTCCCGGAAACAAACACACAAACACAACAACACACACAGAGAGTAATAATTATAATAATAATAAATGCAGGCACAATCACATAAAAACACTTACACCTGCTCCTCCTGCTGCTAGTCGAATTCATCCGTGACCAACCTTAATTTACTTCCTCTTTCAATTGTTAACGATATAACCGTCCACCGTCTACTATAGTAGGCGAATAGGCGCTTATTGTGTCGTCCGTCTTGTGTCGTGTGTGTGTGTGCGTTGCGTAGCCTAAATAAATAAATAAAAAAAAAAAACAACACATTCCGGTCTGTACACTTCCAGCTTATCTTTTTATAGTTTGCCTTAACAACAGTAATTATTTGTTTTTTTCCATTAAGAACCGAACCGCTTTCTTTCCTCTCAATCGTACGGACGGACGACACAACAAAAAGCTTTCTTAAAAAATGCTCTTAGAAACAAAAAAAAACACTCTTTATTTTCAAATAAAAGGGCTCAAAAAATTGAGAAAAATGGCAAAATTATTATTTTTTGTTTTATTTTATAAAAATTTATTTTACTAGTCTTTTTAATGTTATCATTTTTTTTCTCTCGAAACCCCCTAAAAGTTGTAAACGCACTCCTCTCCTCCCCCTATCCCTCTTCCTCCTCCTTCCGTGTATTTAATGTCTTCTTATTTATTTCTCTGCTCTTACTCTCTATCTTTCTCCCTTTTCGCCTCTCTATCTCTATCTCTCTATGTCTCTCTATCTCTGTCCCTCTCTAAAGCTTTCCCTGTGTGTTTATTTTCGCAGAATGAGAAATAGAAGCGGACGATAGAGTTGGAATTTGTACCGTCTTTCTCGATAAACGATCATGAGAAGAAAAAGAAAGACATATCATCACAATAATAATCCGAATAATCAAAAGCTAACAACAATCCTGTGAATTTAAAGCGCAATAATGTTGTGAAAATTGAATATATAAATGCTTTTAATGCAATCAAAACCCCAAGTTTCTTTTTCTTTCTTTGGGTTCTAGATTTTAAAAAAAAATAAATAAAAAATAAATCGATACATAAATGAAAAGAAACTAAAAAAAAAAAAAAAAAAGCAAACGCTTTAAAAATCCTTAATTTTTCTCTTTCTTGAGATTTTTTTTTTAAATGCAAACACAAAAATCAATTTGAATTAAAATATCATCGAATAGGTGAATAAACTCCACAAAAGCCAAAAACTTAGCCGTGATGAATAAATGCCATAAGTGTGGAAAGCCGGTTTATTTTGGTAAGACCAATGTTTTTGCTTCTTTTTAAAATCAGTGCATATTTCATTTAATCAATAACAATCATCATCATCAACAACAACACCAAACGACACCTCTCTACACACAAACACATTATTATTACACACACATGGAATGTTTGTTGTTGTTATTGTTAATTCTTTCTCTCAACGGCCATTTGGAAGGAAAAACACTAAAAACACCCACACGAAAATAATTATAGATTTTGTTGCTACAATTTTTGGCAGTAGTTGTCAAGGCTCGCTTTGAAACTAAAAGTACAAACAAGATGTCAAATTCAGCTAGAAAAGTTTTCATAATCAACCTTAAAAATAATTTAAAAAATAAAATAAGCCCTCGGGAGTGGATAATCCAGCCATCATCAGGGTATCATCCAACGAATGCCTGGTGGAAATTTAAATTAGTTTAGCGTTTTTTTTTTCTTTTAATATAAATTAATAAAAATTAATTCATCCATCATCACCTAAAATGGACTTAGGAAATCTTCTAGTTTAGCGTTGTAACTTCGTAATTTTCGTAAAGTAGTTTTAACATTTCTTGTAGTAACCAGCAAAATTATTATTTATTATCTGAACATGAAAAAAATACACTGTTATAAATTTCAATCTCCACTTAATAATAAGTGGAAATTTCATATTGATTAGATAACTACCTGATTTTTGGTATATTTTTAAAGAGAGGCGACGAGGCGCCTTTTACATACACAACTCTAAACTATTTCTCGACGTTACAACGCTAAACTAGAAGTTTGCCCGGAATATTGAACTGCTTTGCTTTTTTATTCTCTCTTTATTTTTCTTCAGCCAAAGTCAACTTGCATATTTTTGTGATTTTCGGTTTTCTTTATTACATTTTACAACTATTTCTCTCTGTCACTCTCTCTCACACACACACACACACACACACACACATGCGGGCGTTTCAATCGGCTTTTTGACATTTTTCTTAGATTTTTTTACCTCCTTAAATAGAATTTAATGCTGACTATTAAATGTTTATGTTCACATAGTCGTCAGTGTTTTTTGCCTGGGGATTTTGAACCTTTTTTTTTCAGCCGACCCTTTTTTTTACCCCTTTTTGTTTTTCTTGGTAGACCCTCCCATAACTATTTGTTAAAACCATATTTTATTTTTCAGTCACTCATAATTTTTTAGGTTTTAAAAAACGAAGAAACAAAACTTTATTTTTTATATGAAAACTAATTTCATTCAAATAAAGTATTTTTCAACAAATAATGGTACCAATAATTCTTAGTTAACATTTTTTTTCGATGGTCACTAAGCCGATAGCTCTCTCTCTTCCTCTTCAAAATACCAAAATTTCAGTAGAAATTAAATTTAAAAAAAAAATACATACAAACAAACATATTTCTTCATGGACCACCACCACCACCACCACTAAAATAATTATGTGGACCTCCAATTTGTTGTATTTTTCCTGTGGCCCGACCCCCAAAAATATTCCATGGACTCCCTGTACCCTGTTGTTCTTGTGGAACCTGAGTTTTTCGGGTTTGACTCCTTAGCAGCTATTTTATGGCATAAAACCAAATCAAATATTGGCCCAAATATCCCTTATATCAAATTCCAAGTCTGTAGATTCAAATTGGCAAAGAGACCGTTACCGACAGTGAGTGAGTGGCACTAACAAACAAACACACACACAAAATGTCATGTAGATAGACACACAGACAGAGAGAGAGAGAGAGAGAGAGAGAGAGAGAGAGAGAGAAAAAGAGAGAGAGAGAGAGATTACATGAACTGGAACTAACTCTGAGCAGTCAGTGCAGACGGACAGACATATAGGTTGGTATTATTACAGACAAATAGACAGATAAATAAATGAGCAGTAGATATTAATAGATTAATAAATGAACAGTAAACTGTCAATGAGATAGATAGATAGATAGATAGATAGATAGATAGATAGATCGATCGATCGATCGATCGATAGATAGATAGATAGATAGATAGATAGATAAAGACTCTCTTTGCAACAAAAATATTTAGGGACACTTTTTTAGTCGATAAAAATGTTGTCTCCATGCATTGAATAAATAATTGAATAAATAGTTTCATTTTTGTTTGTTTAGTGTTAATGATCAATGTGCATCATCATCATCCTCCACTGCATCATCAAAACAGACAAAACACTATTTTAAGATTGAATTAAGAAGCAAATCAAAAAGACAAAGTATGGAAACTTATAAACAATATCTGCTTGCTTCATGTTTGTCGTCTCATCCACAAAACATGTGACAACATGCAAATTGTTCGGATATTTTCGTCTTCAGTTATCCAGTTTTGAATTTTGATAAATTTAGTTCACTTTCTTCTTTTTATGGTCTGCCATTGATACTTTTTCTTTTGAAAATAATTAATTCAGCCATTTGATTGTTGAATTTTGATGCTTTGATTTTCAACCTGACAGGACACACACAGAAAGGAAAAAAATAATAATAAAAACACACATACCCACATCAACACACCGACACATCGAATACCAAAATACTTTTTAGAATTAATTTATCTGTCGAAAATTTGATTGAAGAATGTCTATTATTTTATGTATTCTTGTGAACAGTAACAGAACATTATTAACATTATAATTGAATTGACCTTTTTGACACAATAATCCATAATTATCCCTCCCACTCCCTCAGACACGACACACACACACACACAGTGAAGGGAAAGTGCAGACACACACTTTTGCTGATTTTTGTTTTACGGCATATCAACCTTTTTAGGTCATTTAATGACGAGAGCATTAAAGCAATCATTTTTGGATAAACGTTCTTTTATTATTATTATTTTAAATAACACTGTGTGCTTTATTTAACCCATAGCTGGAGGAAATTAGTATGAGTCCAATTTATGAACGCGAATGGAACGTAATGAATATGTTAAGTGCAACTGTCTACCCAACAACAACCCACTTTGCGAAATCTGGATTTTACTTTCCCCCATATTATGTTGTGTTTGTAATCTTTTTTTTTTTTTTTAGTTTTCTTTGTTAAAAGAGAATTTATTTCGTTATAACTTTAAGGTTTTTTTTTCAGGAAATATTCTAATGATTAATGAGTTTTTATTTTCTTTTTTAAATCCTAAACAACAGAAAGGGGGGAATATACTTACATTTTTATCGGTTTTTCACATTTAAGGAAGAAAAAGAAAGAGCAATAATAGAAGAATAAGAAGAATGGTTATTTGCCGCATTCATTGATTGAAGAATATATTTCTCTGAACACAAATTAAACAACAAAAACCCATTCGGCAATTTGAGTTATTTTTGTTCTTTACTAAAAATGATTAATTTAATGAAATAAAAAGAAGTACCTAAATTTTTATTTTTTGACGATTGTTGGATTTCACTTGGTTTGCTTGTGTTTAACGACTTATCAAACATTCATTGTAAGGTTATGTGTGGGGATTTTTATTAATTTATTCATTAATTTAATTTAATTTACCTAAAATTATTTTATTACAATTATTTTTTTGTTTGTGGTAGAACCTTTGCTTATTGTATTTTTAAAAAATCGTTTTTTTTCTTAAAATAAATTATTATATTTTTTAAATCCCAAAATGAATTTATCAGATTTCAAGTCTTTTTTATTGAACTTTAATTGAAATTTTTGTTTTATTAATTAACATTATCATAAAAGTAAACAACAAACACCAAAATGTTGGTATCTTTGATGCGACAGTGAGTGCGCGCGCGCGCGACACGACACAACACACGGTAACACAAACACACACCAACAGTCAACACACCACATAAACTAAGTTACAGCCAGTTTTAAACAACTATTTGCAGTAGCGCACACCACCACACCACCACATCACACTCACATACCATACGACCACCAGTCACCACACCAGCACACCATATTCGTTCACAAGCTAAAAGAGACCACCTGTCATATACGACCATTTTTGGCGTAGAGAGAGCATCATCGCGATGAGACTTGTTGTCATTCTTGCTCCTGTGAAAACCACCGGCCACAAACAGCATGCAAGTAAGTGCTGCTGACTGACTGCTGGTGCTTGCGATTCGGTTCGGTGCGTGTGCGGTCGGTGTGAAGTGCGTGTGGCGTGTGACCGATGTGATAATTCAAATGATGATGAAGATAATAATAATAATAATAAAAATAATAATAATAAGCTGAGATCATAAGAAAAGTACTGAATCAACTTCAAGAGACATAAAAAAAAAAAACGGTTTGTAGCCACTGGTTGCAAGGTGTCCAGATGTACTGTAGTGCCAGAGGAGGCTTATTGTCACTCTAGCTTCAGGAACCACCGCCAGACATTGGCAGGTGTGCGAAATGAATGTGACGGGGTGAAAACCCGGAAGGTGTTGCACCGTACAGTCCCTGACTGAAATGGTGCGGAACCTGCTGGAAACCATGGGAGACTTGTTGTCACTTTGACTCCAGCATAAACCACTAGTTGCTGGGTGCGATTGTGCCTGGTAATTGGTGTGAGATTAATAATAATAATAATAATAATAATAATAATAATAATAATAATAAAACTGAAGGAGGAGGAGGAGAGGGTTTGTAGTTACTGACTGCAAGGTGCAAAGAAGGACGAAGGTATCAAAGATGAGTGCCAGCCAAAGGAGACTTATTTTCACTGTCTTTGGGAATCACCACCGGGGCGGGGCGTTGGTAGTTTTTGTTAATGATAGGTTTGCAAAGTGGACGCAGCAGGGTGAAAACCCGGGGAAATGTTACACCGTACAGTCTTTAACTCAAATGGTGTGTGTGTGCGTGGTTCCGGTACATGCTGGAAATCAGAGAGGAGATTGTTAGTTTGATTTCAGGTTACTTGGTGTGAGAGCGCTTGGTGATTGGTGTTTAGATTCTATAATAATAATAATAATAATAATAAATAATAAATCCACTTGGATTGCAATTGATTGCAATTATTTCAATTATTGCATTCATTGTTGATACCTAATCCTAACTTCAAACAATTTTCTTAAGCCTCGGGGGGGGGGTTAGTAATTAACTCGCAACTTAATCGCACATGAAGTTAATAAATTTATTCTGAAATATAGGTAAATAAATCTTTAACCATTTTTTTATATGAAATATGTAACTACTATGGCTTAACAACATTTTACTTTTGTCTGTTGAAATGTTTACTTTCAAACATATACACCTTTAATAGGGGAGCTAGAACTGCAACTGCATTATTGTGCAATAATGCCAGTAGTGATGCGCTACAAAAGACTGGCCATGATGCCCACCTCACTCAGGTATGCCAGATTGGCCCTTTTAAGACAAAATTTGAATATCTGGCCTCGTTTATTTACAACAGATTGGCCTTGAAAGTTATTTTGGCCTTTTTAAAGATCTAGTCTTAACTTTGTCTTTTTTCTTAATTTTACAGTTTTGCTTTCTATTATTTAATTATTGTCAACTTTTAAACTTGGTTCATCCTGCAGTATTGATGGTTTGGATTAATTTCTATAATTTTTGATTGAAGACTTTTAATTTGTTTGAAACATAAACTTTTTTAATGTCTAAAGTGGAAAAAGACTGATATTAGAAAAAAATATATCAAAGCACAGGAAAAATCAATTTAAGTATTTTTATCTTATTTTCCATTTGGTATAAATAGAAATAAATATTTATATTTTGTTTAGGCCTTTTTTTTTTTTTACTTGTCATTTGGCCTTTTGCACATTTTCTGGTCTGGCAATCCCGGTTCCAGTGTGTGTGTGGGTTTGTCTGTATGTGAGTGCAGTGAGTGCAGCAGTTGCAGCACAGCTCTTCTAATTACATGCATGGATACTCATGGAATGGACAGGGGGGACAAGAAGAGAAGTAAAAATGTAGAATGATTAGTTTTGAAATGTTGATTTTAAGTAAAATCAATGGAATTGGAACGGTACATAACAATAGTGGTCAAGTTGTGTTGTAGACATTGGTTCCTGTCATATTACTGAAGTTAAGCAACGTCGAGTAGTTAGATGGGTGACCATTTAGAATATTAGTTGTATGGTCAAGTTGCATTGGAAGTTAATCAACATTAAGCCTGTTCAGTAGCTAGATGGGTGACCATTTTAGTATAACTTGGACCGTATTTTGCCCTGGGTTGGTAAAAACCCAGATTAGTATTTTGGGTGCGTTTAAACCACTGGGTAGATGCATTCTTACTCTTTGGTTATACAGGCATCTAGTAATTGTGTCACAATCATCATCATCATCATGGCGGTCACTTGTGGTTGAGCATGACTGTCCTCCATCTTGGTTCTATGGATCGTTTCGGGAGGGCACCTGTGCGTGATGTCTTTTAACGTGGGCAGACTGATGCACTTGCAGTCACCACATGGCCCCTTGGCAAAACTTTTTTGTGTCACGATAAAAACACCCTAAAAGCCCTAGGGTAGCATTGAGTAATCAGCTCTGGTCCTCCAGATTGGGCGTTAGAATAGGGCCAACAACCTAATTCTGTAAAAAAGAGAAAGTTACTGAAACTGCAACAACAGCATCTGAAGATTGAGTTCATATATGAAATTTCAAGTCTATAAACCCAAGATTAACAAAGTAGTTTTATAGAGACTGTTCTACAGACACACACACATTTTCACTTTAATAGATGTATTGCCCAGCTTTGCCAGAATATTGTGGATTGCCATAATTAAGGAAGCCTTTTATATCGGAAACCAATAATGTTTGGTTAAATATTAGATTAATTTCTAATGCCTTTTTTTCCTAAATTTATTTCTAATGCTCTTCACTAAGTTTATTTTGAATGCTTTCTAAATTCATTTCTAAAACTTTTTTTCCAAGGTAGTCAAAGTAGTCTATTATATAGAAAGTCAATACCATACATAAGCAAACTTTCTTAAATAACTATTGTAGTTTTATTTTCTAAAGAGCTACAGAATGAATGATTTCATAAGAACACAAAAATCTGATTTTTATAAGCTTAAAGATATAGGTTAGAAATTAATGGAAAAATTCAGGTTTTAATTCTTTTTTTTAAATAAAAATAAATATTCAATTGCAAAAAAATATTCATGATTATGATTCACATAAAAGATGCTTTTACTTCTTTTCCTGGAGTTAAAAAAGTGCCTTACTGATGTACACACTGGAAAAATATTTTAATGAATCACTCAGAGATATATATTTTTTTTACCATAAAGAGTAGTTAAAGATGTTTCATGTATATCTATACTTATATATCAAATATATAAAACCTCAATATTAGTTTAAAAACTACCTAAATAAAAAAACCCTGAATACCATATAACTGAATTTGTCACCACAGAAATCCTCCTTCAAAAAAAGTAGAAAAAACTCCAACAATCAACTTAACAAACCAAATAACCCAAAACAAGAATAAAAGATAATATTAAATGAATAAACAGACAAAATTCTCTCTAAAACCTACTAGACCTTAAATAACCAAAAAAGGTTGAAAGGTCGTTAAACTCAAGCAAATCAAACCAAAAACTTATATATCAATGGAACTCTGCTTGTGTACCTGTCTGAGTGTGACTCTGAAATATTTGGCAGATTTTCTTGAAAATTCACACATGTGTACTTTATGTATCTTAGATTGCGTTCTCACATAGGTGTCGTTTCAGAATACCCCCCCAATAAGTATTGAAAAACAATGATTGAAAATATCAGCTTCTAGAAGTAACAGTCTCATTTAAACAAGATTTTACACACTCTTTGCTGTCTACCAATGAAAGAATAATTTAAAAGTTTCATGACTAGAGACCCCCAAACTACCTTGAAAATTATTGCTTCAGCTTTTTAAAATGATAATTTAAACTAATAATTTTAATATAATATAAAAATAATATAATTTTGAAATGATAATTCAAAATGATTATTTGAATTTTTATGAGTTGGATTGCCCGAAGACTATCATACAAACATTATGCCGAGAGATAAGAAGAATTTTGAAAAGCTACCTTTTTTTGGTATGTTTGAATTACTTTCATAGTAATTTCCTTCTAAACTATTTGAAAGTAAAAATAAAAATATCTATTATGATGATTATTGTTAAATTTTTAGAATCAATACTTAATAGTCCAGTCGAATTAGGAAAAATAAATGAAAAAATTTATAACAAGCTGAAAATTGGTACATAACTTCTTTAGACCCTTAGCAATAAC
>JAUZSX010299436.1:0-13233 GCA_034780655.1 Idiosepius hallami | reverse complement strand
GGGTACTGAAGAGCAACCCAACCTTATAATGGAGGTAAAAGACTTGTGAGATTTCAAGCACTGAGAAGCACCCTCATGCCCATACAAGGAATATCGATTGTCAGTGAGACATGTAGCAAGCCTTTCCTGTTGATCTTTCGAGAGACCAATTGCTGCACTATGCTATTCTTGAAATTCTGGACATGGTAAAAGGCTAGACCCTTGACCCTGGAGATGGTACCAATGTCACCCTCTGGTCCTCTCTTTGATATCCTTCTTTCCAAGAATCCTTACCCTCTTTCACATCTGTTTCTTCAGAGGCAAACTTTCATTTGCAATGCTATACAATGAAAAAAAAACCTTTTAAACTATTTGATTGTTTTTTTTTAAATATTTTTTTCTTAAATCCTATTTCTTTTTTTTCATCAGTTTTTTTGTGTTTTATGTCATATCAACCTTTTGAGGTCATTTAATGCAGAGAATAATCATTTTTTGATAAACGTTTTTTTTTTGTCCACATAGTTTTCTGAATTAAACAATGTGCACTATTTAATTTATAACTGGAGGGAAAGTGGTGATTCACACCTTTCCCGAGGGTATTATTAGTCCAAATGTGAACATACACGGAAGGATTTGAACTTGTATACTAAGAATTTGAAGTCTATTCACTGTTCTAAGTTGACCTCCGTGCAAAGAGTTTAATTTAGTTTCTTAAAGTACACCAATCTTTTAGGTCATTTAATGACGAAGTTAAACTTATATTTATTTATTTTTCTATTTAGATAATCAACTTTCTTTCATAAACATGTTGTTAGTAAAACAATTATTACACCATTAAAACCATAGTGAGAAGGAACAAAAAGATTCATACCTTCACCATAGGCATACTTTGTAAAGGGACTTGTAGGAAATAAAAAACAACTCAATGCACTGTCAATGGAGAATTTCAGGGAATTCATGCCTTTCTAAAGAGTATTATTCTCAAAGAAAACACAATTTTTGTATCACAATCATCTACAGGATGTTTCTAAATCCTATTAAAAATACTTAGAGATATACATAGCATTCAAGATGATAGAATCAAAACCAGATTATTGAACAGAGATGTAATATGTCATTTTGATGATTATATGAAACCATATGGGAAATATTTTTGTGTAAGCGGGGTTCTATAAACTAATTTTCTTTCAGTTGACAACACAATATTTTGATTTACTAGTCAATTAGAAAAGATACTAGCCAAACCCATGAAATGTTATTTCACTCTATTGTCATGAATAAACCAATAATTCAAAACATAGTTATTGTTTAAGTAAATAATTCATTTCACTTTCAACTAGATTTTCTCCTGCATAAAAGTTTGTTCAATTTCTTCAGACTTGTTTTAAAAAACCTTGTTTAAAAACTAGAGTATATTGTTCTATTTCTTTTTTATATTCTATTAAATCTTTCAAAAAATAAAAATAAAGACTGAAAAGATATTTTTCACAGAGTATTTGAAAGATTGTCAATGTGAAAAACAATTACCAAAAGATGGTTTGTTGTTTTTAGTCACCACTTGTAAAAATCACTCACACACGCGAGTGTTACACTCGCAATGTAGAGCCCTGGAAAATTTTGTATATTATGTTAACAATGTTTAAATTGTATTTGCATTAAATTTTGGGATTTCATGTACAAAGTAATCCTTTTATTTTCAAAATTCTGTCTTATTACGAGCTTTTAAGCAAATCAAAATGATTGGCTAAAAGATTATCTTTATTCAGGTTTTTCAGATTTCTACTCTCATCTCAATGGTTTTGATTGCTGAATTTAATAAATTTAATAGCCCTAATCTTTTTGATCACTATTAATATTCAGGTTATTTGTATAGGTTGTAGTAGTTGCTTTATATATATTCTAAATGACATTGACTTGGGGGTAACAGATACAACACTGACTGCAATCAATACTGGCTTAAGACTAAGCAAATTTCAATCTTTATTAAAAGGGCTTTAATTCATTATTTTAAATATTGGTGGTCCAAAACCTGACAACAGAATAACAGAAAAGCTGACATGCATAGCTGAAAATTTCAGAAATATACATATTCCAAGAAAATAAAATTAAAATGAGGCAAATAGAGAGGAAAAGAAAAAGAAAAAGAGCAAGATGAGGTGGTCAGAAGATTTTAGTCCCCACTACCATTTGGAATGATAAGATTTTTCTTCCATTTACAGAATTTTCATACAATGCTAACAAAAGTAATAAAAATATGAAAAATATTTTTATAAAAAAAAAAAACAAAACCAAACAAAAAAAAAATTTGTTTATTCCATGTCACCATAGAAATCATTGAGGAATATTGAAGTTGAAGAAAACAAGAATGAAAATAGTCTTTGGCATACCCAAAATGAATGATTATGGTAGATTAGTGTTAGTTCTATTAAAATTCTACTGCAAAGGCCATGCAAATTCACAGCCTGACAAACCTAACACACCAGAACTTATACACTTGGAATTTGTCTATATTCACACCCATGGAAGATAATTTATCAGTAATAATGTAATTTTTTTTCCTCTTATAAAAATTGTATGTTCTACTGATTGTTGTTTTCATTGTAATTAAATAGTGACTAATTATTTAAATTTTTTATTAATAAATATTTTTAATATTTTTTTTCCAGAACTCCCAACCAACAAACAAAAAAACTTTTTTTTTTAAATCCTAATTTTTCGTTTTCTAAAAACGTTGTTTAACTCAGAGAAAAAAACATTAAAAATATTACATTTAACAAAAACAACAGCCATTAGGACATTCCATTTTTTTCAAGGGACAGGTTTTAGCATTATCACTGGTAAATTACCTTCTGCAAGTGTGAATAGAGACAATTAGCAAAAACTTCAAATAATTGCTTTTTTCCCAGCAAATTTTATAAAAAAATTTACCCAAAAGTAAATAGAATCTAATGATTTTATTATCCAAAGTTTAAGGTGATTCTGTAAACTTGCAGTTTAGTTGTACATTTTTATGTGACTCCAATCATTTGCAATCACCCTCTCAATCACAGAAATATTTTTTTTATCTCTTCAAAGGCCCCTTTAATAACCTTCTTTATCTCTTAAACCATTACACCCAGTGGTGCATTTGTTTTTTTTTTTTTGCTGTTTCTGTAGCATAGTTGTTTAATGAAAAAGAGTTGCTAGCTCTATGCTCAACCCCCAATTTGGAGGACCTTTTTGGGGGGTTTTGAAATCAGAGTTGCCTTTCACCTAGATGAGATACTCTCCCAAGTTAACAAGTCCCATCTGCACGAGAACTTCTTTTATAGTTCAACAGTAATTGTTGGTTTTGTAGGTACTATGTTTGGTAAACATTTTTGTGTTTTATATACACTTCATTTGTGGAAGCTACAGTAAAATAACTTGAATTTGGAAACCAATGTCACAACGATAAGTGTTTGTTTTTTTCAAAAAAAAGGTTAGATTTTAAATAACTTCTTGAATTTTCCCCCATCAGCAATTTTGAGATTAGAAGTAAAAAGCTTTTTCTGCGAAAAGATTAAAATTGTCTAAAATATGATTAGCTGTGTAGGTCTCTATAAATAAAAGTTTTCGAAAACAACTATGGAAGCAGAGAAGAATATGGATTTTTGTTTAAACAAAGACAACCAACATATGTCAATCAATTTTTTAAGAGTCTATATTTGCGCAAAAGATTTTTTGAACTGAACATACAAAAAAAATCTAACAGTAAGGAATATAGGACCAAGATGGAGATTAAAAAAGACTAGCAAGTGTTTTGCCATCGAAGCAGTCACAATCAAAAGTTAGTCAAATTTTGTCATAGTCAAAGCAAGTTAGATGGTTATTGTTGATTTGATCCATTAAGAACTGGTAATAGCAATGAAACCTGCCTTGAAGCTGATGAAAATTTGACCAATTTTCGTGATATCTCTGCCCTTAGAAATATTTTCAAGATGGCAAAATGTTTGGTCTATGGCAATTGTTTTAGCATTTTGTCATTGCATCTAGGGTTGAAATCTTTAATTTTGTGTCAATTAAGTCTATTTCTTGTAAAATAGTTGTATTAAATAGCTTCTTATTTTGTGCATGCTCCTTAAGAAGGAAGAAGAAAAAGAGACTTTTTTAAAATTAAATAAGTTGAGAAATAGGTTTAAAGTTATAAGCATCAATGTTATATCTCTCTCAAACTAACACTATTTTTAAAATGAAGGAGAACATTTCAAGAACAATCACATTTTGAAATTATATTAACATAGCAGCATAAGCATATCTATAGTATTTTAATATGGCGATATATATATATAACTGTAAGTATTGAACCCAATAATTGACTGCGTTTAGTGTTGTTCCATTTAAAGAAAAAAGTTGTGCTTTTGATAAAACTAAGTGTTTTCTTTTCATTTTTATATACGAATTGGAAAGATGTTTTTAAATTTTTAAATAATTAATTTTTTGAATCTATCAGAAGACCTAAAACAAGAAAGAACCTCTTCAACACTAATATAAAAAATATATTTGAATACAATAATACAGAAAATATCTCGAAATTCCTAAAAGAACTAAAAAAATTACAGAAGACCTGAACCAAGAAAGACCTTAAATAGCCCATAGAGGTTGATAGGTCAAAAAAAGAAAAAAAAAATTCCAATACTGCATATTAATTTCAATTTTGATAATATTTTATATCGAACATTTTCGACACTGAAATGTGTTGGCATTATAAAATCTCCATCCTGGTATTGCATACATATTATTTAAAATTTGATTTTTCTACAAAAGATTTAACTAAGAAAGAGAAAAAATAAAACAAAAGCATCTGGAAAAATATCAACATGCTTTCATATATATATATAAAAAAAAAAAAAAAAGCAGTCAAAATACCAAGTTCATATCAGTTTAATTGCAACTCAGCAAATTCATTTAAAATAGATGCATATTGCTAACTGGTATTCAATGTAACTATTTCAAACCGGGAAGAAGTTATATCAATTTAGAGTATCTGGGTGCCCCCTACCCCATAAGCCAAAGTAATAGGTTATATACAACAACTATTACAGCTCATCTATTACTGTGGGCAAACTTTAACAATACGGAGTTGCAACGGAGGAAGTAGTTCAGCAATCACAACCATCAGCAAAAACCTATTCATGAAGTGGTTCATAAAGTGTAGAGACGGAAGATCAGACCATGACAAGAATTCTGACAATGCTTATTGTTAATGACAGATATGGACTGCTGTCAGAAATCGTTATGGGACTATTGTTGTGAGAATGACATTTAAACTAGCTAAAATACCTCTCATAACTAGGGATGTGATAATATGCTTTCAATAAAGAATAATCTTGTAAATTCTTCAATAAAAGCATTTTGTTACAGCCCTGCTAATACTTTCAGAATTTAATGAAATGGTAAAATCCCCAAGTAGTCAAGTAACAACAAGAATATTTTAATTAAAAAAAGCATATTGTCAAAGCCGTAGTCATAACTACCAGTGGCTTTGCAGATCTCTTTACATATTGTTTAATTCACAGAACAAAAGCTAATCTACAAAGGTGAAATCCTATATCCAGGAGACTAATTTAAAGGAGATAAAGTTAGTTTGTAATTAAATTGATTAGATAAAATCTTTGAGTCATTTAATAACTACTTTCTTGACAAGCTTCATTCAGCATGGTTACAACTAAAACATTTTATTTCTTTTTTTTGCTACCATCAACTACTTCAGAGTTTATTGAGAGAAGTAGCAGAAAGTTTAACACCAGCACCAGCAAACCTAGTCTGGTTACCTGATATTATCATGATCATTAAGTAAAAATGTTAATGTTGAGACATAGCTGGTTAAAATGGACCCAAAACTAAAAAAAAATAGAAAAAAAAAAGAAGGTATACATTAAAAGAGTAAATGAAATTTGAAAAAATGATTGGAATTTATCAAAAGCATTTTTACAGAATAATGAAAAAAAAACTTTTTTAAAACCCATCAAAAAAAAAAAAAAAAAAAAAACAAGAAAAATTCTAAAAAAATTGCATAGATTTAAATAAAAGGAAGTGCACTAACACATTATTAGCCACATCCCAAGATTTACTTTCTTTGATGCTGTTTAAAAACTAGTCGTTCCATTGATTAACTTTCCTTTTTCTTAACCTTAATGACTATCAAGACCCATTTTAATGATACCGTTGTTGAGATTAATTCATAGAAACTTTCCTTTAAAATCGTCTTTAAGTAAAGGTATGAATAAAAACAATCTAATCATTTTACAACTTCATATATTTAATTTGCAAGACCTTTGAAAATGAAATTTTTAATTGGCAGTTAATTAGTAATATATATATATATATATATATATATATAGAATATTTCTTTTAAATCAATTTTAAGCTACGTTGTGGGTAAAAACAATCATTATACAGTCATATTAGACAAAGATTCATTACAAAAATAGAAATGATTTTAGAATTTTCTAACAGTACTGCTTATAAAGACTAACAATAATGATGCCTCTGCCCATTCTTCAGATTTAAGTAAAAGATCTTTTCATTTTCAATGTCTGTAATTCAATACAGGTTGGCGCTTTACCATTTTTTTTTTTCCTGCAATGAATCTTACATATCAAAACTACCTACCGTTGGCTGACAGAGGTAGATTCCATAAATTGAGAGTCTTCATCAGTTTCATGTGTGCCTGTGAAATGCAGCAGTTTAAGCAGTAGTTCCTCCTCCAAATGCAATTTAACCTTCCGTACAGAGATTATAAGGTGCTAAAAATGAAAGACAAAGTTATCAGATTTGAAACAGTGAAGTTGTGCTGGATAAGTTATCGGGTATTGTGACAAAATTGGTGGAACAGTTGTTTTAATGAACCAAGTACAAACATACATGTAGTACTACTACTAAGAGGAAGCAGAACTTCAAGCTTTTCCCAAACTCTAAGTGCTATATTTATGGAGAAGAAGAGTTCATTATGTAAGGATGGATAAGTCCACTATAACAGACTCTAGCCTTTCCTAGTTTCTAAGTCATATACTTATAAAAAGGAAGAGTTCGTTATGTAAGGATAGGTAAGTCCACTATGACAGATTCTAGCCTTTGCCAGTTTTTAAGTCATATATCTATAAAAAGGAAGAGTTCATTATGTAAGGATGGGTAAGTCCACTATAACAGACTCTAGCCTTTCGAATCTCCGTATAAGCCTTATATAAAGAGGAAGAGTTCATTATGAAGCGGAAGGTAAGTAAATCTAAACAGAAGGTAAAATTAGATTTTTTAGGAACATTTATTTTTATTGTGGTGGATTCCACCCTCCATAATTAGACTTGTCCGGCTTTATAAAACCGGAAGTGGAACTCCCCTTTTCAGGAGGAGGAGGAGGAAGAACTCAAAGAGGCAGTTTGCTTCATCAGCAAGACCTTGAAATGCATGCTTGACAATGACAGCAACAGACCTGAATGTTGCTCGGCTTTGATTAAATTGTCAAGACTGGATACTATCATCACTGCTTCTAGCGAGGACCATTTGACAGGGATGGCATTGACAACTGCAACGACAATGGGCGTTTGCTACTCTAGTTTTGCATGGAGAAGCAACTTGTCATCACTAACACCATCTTCCAGGAAGACTAAAGACAACCTGGGCACATCTTTGATACACCTCATAAATTACATTATAGTACGTCAAAGAGGCCACAGAGATGTCTTATAAACCCAACCTGGACGCATCCTTCATTGAGACACTGGCACCTCATAGATTACGTTATAGTACGTCAAAGAGACCACACTCCCGAGTGACACCCAGTGCATTTTTTTCGTCTCACATCGGACTCGTCTGCCACAAGTGTGCCTGCAGTTGTTGGGGACAGCCTCTTCATAATATCTTCATTCATGAAGCTAAGACAAGAACAAGAACTTCAACAATGTAATAACAGCTTACAAAAGAAAAAATCAAATTTTTATGACCTTTAAAAATGATAAAATTTTAAGAGATTAAGAAAAGAAAAGGGTTAAAATTAAAATTGTATTCACATTCCTTAATTTAAAATGATGAAAATTTAAGTTTTTAAAATGGAACTACAATCAAACCTTGAATATCTCCACATTCCACTGTGATGGATTTTTGTGAAAAGCCATGTGTAGAGCTGGAGTATTATCTGGCATATCTGCTTTCGAAGGTGCAATGGACAAAAGCACTGGTCGCTGGGCACTAAATAATTGGTTGTCAATCTATCGATAAAGAACATACTTTCATTATTATAATTTTTATTCAAATTTCTATTCTAATCTTCATTGTTACATTCACAATGTTTAGCCAATGTGCACTTTGGCCTTCAACAGGAATTCCTTAATTTGGGAAATCTTTAAGTCAAAATAAGGGGCATTCTTAGAATTGCAAACCAAACTTCATTTTATCTATTTGGTTGGACTGCACATTCCATAGTCAATGAGAACATAAAAAGCATTTGTGAATATAACATTAAAAATGATAATTATAATAATCATAAGTCTTTTGAAAATTTCAAAGATGATCATAACTTGAACAAATATCAAAAGAAAAAAATGTTTCTTGGAACTTGAGATTAGGTTTTATAATTTTTATATTTATTATTTGGTCTCTTCTTCATCATTATAAGGTGGACAGTTTTAGCTAAGGATTAATAAATACCCTTGGGAAAAGAAAGAAACCAAATCTTCCCTTCAGCTAAATGTCAAATAGTGCAAGACCTCAATGGCTGATGTGGCAGATTATGTCTACAATGACACAACGTGGATGAAGGCTGCAACAGAGGATGGCTTCCAGTTGTCGTGGTTATCCATGCGATTGGAACAAGGCCATCCTTGGCCAAGGGACCGTGTGGCGACTGCTGGTGCATCAGTCTCCACATGTTAAAAGACATCACGCGCAGGCGTCCTCCCGAAAGGTTCCACAGGACCAAGACGGAGGACAGTCATACTCGACAACGAGTGACCGCCGATGATTTTAGGTTTAGAAAAGTTAGCTTGGAATTATTTAAGTTCTTTCCTTTCCCAAAAAAAGGGATCTTTTGATTTATTTTTTGTTTTGTTTGCACTAGAGAAAGATTATAGCCTATTTCCACCATCAGAGAACAACATACAGCCATCTTGCATTTGGAAGAAATGATTGGTTTGGTTTGGTTTTATAGCATGTCAACCCCTGTGGGTCATTTGATGCCAAATCAATTATTAAAGTTAAAAAGTTTTGGATATTATTTTTTAGGTTAATTCTTCAGATTATTCATTGGGTCAAGATAGTTGGAGAAAAAGACAGAGAAAAGAAAACCCACAAAGCTCATAAACAAATAAGTGGCTATGTATAAGAAGGCATATTTTATTTGATTTATATAAATTAAACCAACAAAAAAGCCTAATGTCATACCTGCATATTTCCAATGCTACACTCAGTAATCAGAGTACCATCTTTGCTGCAACATCGAATGTCGATGTTCTTTAATAAGATATAGGCAAGTTCTTCAGGAACACGGTTTACCAATGAAATTCCTACGCCACGAGGCAAGTTTATTATACCTTGAAGAGTGACCTAAAAAAAAAAAAAAAAATGTATATACAGTTTGTAAGAGAAGAAACTTTTCTCCAAAGGTCTAATCCAGTGTTTTCAACTGGGGGTCTGCGCAACCTTAGGGTTCAATTAGTTCAGTATCGGGATTCTGCAACTTTTCAATTCTTTTATTCAGAACAAAAATAAATCTGTTAAATTATATTTTATAAAATCTATTTGATTATTATAAGCTTATTTTCTTTTAAAATTTAGGTTTTATTGTCTGAATGTACTAAATTTTATATAATTAAATTCATTCCATTTTAAAACGGAACATTAACTTTGTGTTTCTATCAAAACCACGACCTGATCTTAAAGAGTTGCGGAAGAAACACCTGATTCAAGTTTTCCATTGAGTTTTTGATGAGAATAAATGCAATCTATTGACACAAGTACATTTTTAAAAAATTTAAAATACTCTAAGAATGAATAACTTTTTATTTGATTTTATTAATTAAATGCAGTTTTTTGCACATGAACATTAAATTATTGCATAGGAGTTCCTCTAGCCATGAAATGTTTCCATAACGTTCCACTCTAATAACAAGTTCAAAAAGCACTGGTCTAATCAAATAACATAATTGTTTTTTTCATCTTTTCCCCATATAATAAACTAAAAAAGGTTATAACCAAAAGAAGTTGGGAATGAAATGATAATCTTTATCATCAAGATACAATGCTCTTCAAATGCATGCAGTTGATAAACTATGGCGAATAATGGCTGAATAGACAGCTTATTATGATAGATAATACAACAATGTCTAATGAATGTATGAGAATTAGGGCATACCATTAATACTATCTGCAACAGAATTGTGTCAGGTTCATTTTAAAAAATTATAAAGCAGCTGGCTCATTCTCATAGTGATGTCTCTGCCCTAGCTTTAGAGAAAGTAGGATGAGTTTATTGCCTGATGCCTTATGTGTTTTTTTTTGTTTTTTTGAGAGCATATGAACCTTAGTACAAAATACATTTAGTAGAAGTCTATAACGCAAAAGAAAGAGCTTGAACTTTTGAATTATGATATAGAATTATATTTTATTTTTCTGACTATATTTTGTTGTATAGCTTTGTAACTTTCAGGAATCCTAAGGGCCAACTTTATTAAAGATGTCTTTCAGATTGTTTTCTTGGTAATTTTTATTTGTATCTGTTGTAGGGCTATGCAGTTTGTTCAGATATGTTTCACTGTGTCAAGTTCCTGACACAAATTGGAACTCTTTGACATAGTAATGAATTCATGGGAGTTGTAAGTTCTGTTCAACTTACCTTTTGTTTTTGTTTCTGTTCTTTACTTAAACGCGGTTTGATTTCTGAAGGTGAATCAAGTGGATCGATCACATGCCAGTCATCAAGAGTTGGATCGGAAACACTGGAATGCTGCAAAAGACAAGACAATTGGAACATTTGTCTTCATTTACAACTTAACAAAAAATGTCACAAACAAATTTCTATAAAAGAAAAAGAAAAGTTGCCTCTTCAGAATTATCTCTAATTCCATGACAATTTATGAAATAACATACATATCAGTATACATGTGAATACACGTGTAAGTTTATATTGCATATATTGGAAAAAAGAGTGATGGACGGGATGAAGACATGAAACAAAGAAGGTTGTCACACTCAAAAACAAGAAGACAGTCATAAAAATTATACATATGTAATATTTGTTGGGTTACCATTGTTGTTGCATTAAGAAGAATGACAAAAATTGACCAGTTTTGCTCAATATCCATACATTCGAGTGCTGATTTGTATAATGTAAGTATTATATTTACTTGGTTGAACACTAACCCAAGTTAAGCACAAGGTTATTTTTATGTGCTCTAAATGATGTATAATGTAGGTATGTGTATATGTATTTATGCATATTGGGACCAGACGGTGCCAATATAAAGCATTATCAATTGGTCTTTGAAATTTCTTTTATTTTCATCAACATTTAGTCTGCATACAACATTAAAGTCCATAGTGAATTATTATGTTGATTTCCGCTGGTCAGGTACCATGTTGCTAGAGGGCCTTTCTTTGAGTGACCGCCAGGAAGATCTTTTTTAGACTGAACACCAGAAAAAAAAAATTCCTTAAACTGACAAGCTAGCCTATGAATTTCCAATTTTAAAGAAAGCCTGATATGAAGGTTTTTAGAAATTAAGCAGGAATTCATTTCCTTTTTAATCATTGAATACAACTAAGGGTTTTTAGTTTGTTTGCTTGTTTTTTTAATTCAAATAAAATCTTTAGGGATGTTTGTATTAAGTAACTAAAAAGTAGGTCTTTTAAAATTTTAATTTGACAAAATTTTCTCAAAGTATTCTTTTTATAGTCCAATAGTATTAATTCCTATAGACAATCAAAAAAGAAATTATCCCAATAAAAGTATCCAGAACATATTTTAAAAGCTATGACCTGGATCAGAAACATAAAAATGAAAACAAAGAATTTCCTATTTCATATCTTCCTTGAATAAATAAATCATATAGGAAAAATGTTTTTGTTTGATTCAAGAGAAGAAAACATTTTAAAGGGCATTTTTTTTTAATGATGACATGGCATAAAAAAATAAGAAAAGCTATTAAAGTTAATTGAATTCTTTCTCAATACATTGTAATTATGGAGACCTTTGGAAAAAAAAAGATAAGACAAAAATAAAACAGGACAAAAACAAAAAATGTTATCCAAAGTAGAACAACATAAAATCTTTGTTAATGAACAGTAAAGTTGATGCTGAAAATGAAATTCATGTATCTATTTTTTATCATTGAACAATTAAAAAAATTTAGGAAAAATAGCAATGATAAAATCAATTAATTAAATTAAGCTAAATGTCATGTCATACATTTTTTATGGCACAATTTCCAGAGAATGGTTGAATTTTCAACAAAGAAAATAAAAAGAAAACATTTGTTTAATATTAGACATTACAGTAATGTATATGTAAAAAAAAAATGGAATAAAGAAAATGTATATTAAACCAACATGAATATTCAAAAACAGTGGCATATGTTTTATTTTTCTTTAATAATTCCTTCTACTTCTCTCTATTAAAAACAAAAGAATTATTTTGTTGACAAAAATGTGCTTTTGTATGATTTTACTAACAACTCAATTTATATAGTTTTTTTCTTATCACTTTTATTCTTCACATCCATTATAGCATTTCTATTCATTACACAAATTAAGACTGAGAATTGAATAACTAAGAATTGGTTTCTTTTTTTCCCCATTAGGCTTTCAATTCTTAAAACTTTTGTTTGAATCTTATTTCAATAATTTTTTTTTATTCAGCAATTTCGAAGGAGTTCAATCAAAATCTAATAAACTTTGAATATAGACTTGATTTTTTTTTTTTGCTTTACCATTATTCTACAGGTCAAAGGAATGTATAAACTTTTGAATAACGGATACTTGTCGTTATTTTTTTTTCTTTAAATCTTTCTTATGTGTGTAGGTATGGTTGATATATATATTATCAAAAAAGAGATTTTATTTTTCTACTTTATTATTTTTTTCTATTCCATTTTACTTTTGTGCAAGGACTTTTAGATTGGGTCCAATACTTTCATCAATTGAACATTCTTGCACGAAACTGAAAAAAGAGAAGACAATGAAATATTCTAGATGTAATATAAAATCATTTTAATAATCCACATGAGAATAATATGGTTACTATAT
>JAUZSX010299435.1:0-27788 GCA_034780655.1 Idiosepius hallami | reverse complement strand
TGTGTGTGTTTGTTTATATATATATATATATATATATATATATATATATATATATATATAGTTCCCTCTCATTCATTAGCTGAATTAAGATATATAGAGAGCTGTTTTATAATGGTTGTTGATATCAACTAAGAGATGATTACACTATTTTCATAATTTTGTCATAATTTTCTAGTTTCCATCACAGATAAATTGGTTTGAGGAGCTTTTTGTTTTGTGTTTTATATATATATTTTTAAATGGCATTTGAATAAGTGCCACAATTATTTTTTTCATGAATAGTGAAAAAAAGGATACAATTGCTCAATTTTAAGATTTATAATTGTTTAGGCATCATTAATCAATGATTACTTTATGAAAGCACTTTTACTAAATTCTAGATGAAATGTTTTAATATTTAAAAAAATTCAAGAAATCATAAGATCAGTTTTAAGAAAAAGCTGACAGGTTTTTAGATATAATAATGATGAATGAAAATTATACTTTTTATTATTATTCTTATTATCATTATAATCATAGTCAAGTATACAAATTTTTCAATTATAGTTTATTTTTGATAAAGTTAATACCTAAAATACAAATTTTTATAAAGAGATTTAAAAGAAGAAATAAGTTTAGCATCAGATATTCAACTTTGTCTGCATAAAATAATACTTAAAGTCAAAATGGATAGAATTTATAATTATTAACCTTTGAATCCTGACATACCAAGCGATAACTAGCAAAAAAAGACTATACGTAATTAGCAAAACTACCAATTTCCCGATCTCGGAGGACTGAAATATCAGCCATGTAATTTTTTTCGCTAGGTTGCCAGGGTCGATATACCGGCCTTTCTCGATCCAAAGTGTTAAACCTTATTTAGAATAGTTGATAGTCACATCATTCACTAAGCAAAATAAACTTACAAAATGTTTTGGTTTTTCTTAAGATATTTGCTTGTCCTCTAGATTTTACCTGTTTTAAGGAAATGAATAGCAACCTGCCTATTTTGTAGTCTGGCAAATTCAAAAAGAATTATTATTATAGATGCCTAATAGGAATTAATGTCTGTTATTTACATCAATGGAAAAAAGAAAACCAAAAAATAGCAAGCAAAAAAAACAAACAAGCAAGCAAACAAGCAGGATGAATATATCAAGGCCATTAGGGCTTTATCTTTCAATAGTAGCAGATCATAAAACAAAATTTATGTTTTTAAAAGCTTAAGAAACAATAAAAAAAAGAAAATTGTATTAGTATTGCACATCATGCATTTTGAAGAGAAACAATTACAATGGAAATAGCCAAAAAAATATCAAAAAAAGCTAGTTGGCAAAGAAATATAGAAAAATAAAGAAATTGAAACCAGAAAGAATTTAGTTATAGCCAGCAGAATTTTTTAAAAAATTAAAAAAAAATAATAATAAAAATACAGAAAATAAAAACAAGTTTAGTCACTGGAAATAACTTACTTATTATTGACACTTTATTTACTAATAATTACATACAACGTAATAACATGAGTAAAATATAGTGACAGGGTAGATTATAATCTACATAAATAGTTGTCCTTTTTTATTTTCTCAAATAGGGGGCAAGGCATAAGATGCTTATTTATTTTTTTGCTTACCTACTTTTTTTAAAGCCATGATACTCAAGACAAGAAACAAGTTGTCATAAAAGAATCCTCCCATCTTTTTCCTTCTTATTGATACCCCTAGCTTGAATTTACTGACACTTATTGGTACAAGGTCCTAATTTCCAGGGGTAGGAGAGTCATTCTTTCAACCCCCAGTTTCAAAATAGTTCCATGACGAATGATGAATTAGCATATACACTATGAATCAGGGAAGAAATTTATTGTACTTCAATATCAGCTTTTTTTTGTTTTTTTATGGGGTGCAGAGGACAAGGTGGGGGTTATTTTCTTTAACTAATTCTCTTAATTTGAATATCTAATAATAAGAAAATTTAACAGTCACTGTAAATCGGGCTTTTGACATGTTCTTTTTGTCTATATCAAACCTTTAAGGTCATTTAATGCCAGGAGCCACTTTTCTGTACAAATGGATTTCTTCTAAAAGATTAAGCTATTTTGTTAAACACTATATCAACCTTTATGATTATTTAATGCCTGGAACTATTTTTCCATCAGAAATGCCTGTATTTTTCTGTTATGTGACGTTTAACAGCATTTTATAGACTTTCAATGCCATTTATGTCTTTCTATTTCTATTTATTTAGTTAGGCTATTTTCTTCAACAGTGTATCAACCTTCATGGTCACTCAAAATGAGCAACTCTTGTTCTACACTCATGTCTTACTTTTTCAAGGTTTGTTTAATGGCATATCATGGTCATTTTATAATATGGGTCTGGGCCAATATTTCATAAATGATCTGTGTTATTTCATAAATTACTTATTGGGATAAAAAAGATAAAAAAAAAAAGATGTCAAAAGAATTCTTTGGTGACAAAATCAGGAAAAGTTGAATTTGGAGTCAGTTTTCTATTTTGCTTTAGTCCAATTATTCTAATCATTTAATGCCAAAAACAATAATGTTTTGTTTTTTTTCTTTAAATGTCTTTAATTTGTAATTAAGTCTTTAGAAAAATAGTAACTAGACTTTAATAAATATTCGTAGAGAATGAGATTCATACCTTTCTGAAGAGTGTTTACTTAAGACATTAGGAATTGTTCAAAATACTAATATTCCCTAAATATCAGTAAATCAACAAAATTGTTTTAATAAAGAGATAGAAATATTATGAGAGAGCTCGATAAATACATATGAATAGACTGAGATAGATATGAACTGAGAAATAGAAATCATTAGACTGAAATAGATAGATAGATAGATAGATAGATCATTAAAAATAGTTCATATCATATCCTATAAAACAAGAGAAAACAATTGTTACTTTTGCATTGTTATCTAGATAAAAAGTATATAAAAATTAGAAAAAATGGTTGATTTTAAGGGGGAAAAAATAAAAGAATTCTTAACTAAAATAATGAAAATCTAACTCTAAGAATTGGGAGTATCATGAGTCAATTTGTTTAAGAGCCACTAGAATCTTTTCACACCAACTGTAAGTGAAAGCAAGCTAAAGAGGTTGGATTTTACTTACACTATGCTTAAAAGTAAACTATGAAACAGCTTTTTATAAAGGAAGGTTTGAGAGTGTAGAAACATGGGTGAATAGATTTTAACATTCTGGATATTGGGACTATCATTTTCATCCTTATTGTTAATGTATGTGTGTATAGTTTTTATATGATAAAGTTTAAGGTTTGTTTTAATTTTATTAGCCTCTTAAATTCACTGTGACTTTTTCTTACATGTCTGATTAAAAAGGATATTTCTTGTTTACTTTTCTTTTTTTATGAGATTAATATCAGTTTTAATTCTTTTAATAAAACATCTCTAATCTCAAAATTTTCCAAGTCCATCTGAAAGTACTTGTGATTACAGATGTTTTATTAGGAAATTTGTTTGTTTGTTTTGCGTCATATCAAAGTTTTAGGTCATTTAATGCCAAGAACAACCATTTTTTGATAAATGTTCCACAAATAGTTTTTTTAGAATAAAAAATAAGCACTATTTAATCCATAGCTGGAAGAAATTTAGGGATATATGCCTTTCCCAAGGGCATTAGTCCAAACATAAATGGAAAAACTGGGACTCAAGCTCACTTATTTTGATTCCAAAGTCTGCCTATCCCCTGTCCCAAGTGGGCTTCCCCTTATTTAGAAATAAAATAAGTAGACAAAAAATCTGTATTCTTTTAGATATGTATAAAAATAAAAAGTGTGGCTTATACACATAGAATCGATTTCATTTTAGAGGTATTTTGTGGTTGTATCCAAAATTGAAAGTTCCCTTGAGTTGTATCTCTAAAAAGACGGTCTTTCATTAATTTGACAGCCATTTATTATTGGAAAGGAAAGAATTTAGAATACAATCCAATAAGATTTATCAATTTGTTTCAACCAATATATTGATACATCAATAAATTGCCAATTCACCGGTCAGTCTTTTATATATATATATATTTATCCTAGTGGAACCGGGCACGTCGTGAAGTTGGGTTAAAAAAGATATGGCATGCATATAATGAAAATATTATTTTGACACTATTTTATAAATTAAAGAAACAATATATTTTAAATAACATTGATAATGAATTTGTTGAGATACATCCAAATTAATTAATATTATTTTTTAAAAAATGTCTCATTTAAAATACAATATATATCTCTCCAGAAATATTTGTGTTTTTATTGGATATTTAAAAAAAAGCATACCATACCAGTCAGAAATATTTGAATGAGATGAAGTTTTTGATGATTTAAGCTACATTATAAAATTTAGTGGAAAAAAGTATTTATTTATCCAATTTCACCACAAAAAAGTCTTAATTTAATCTTTTATTAAACCATGATTCAAATCAATATTTTGTATCAGCTCCAATTGCTTTCATGACTGCCTAAATTTTCAAAAAAATTATCTTATTCAAAGGCTTTTGATCAGTACTCTGTGTGTGTGTGTATATGTGTATTATTAAAGATGAGAATGATATTCCCAATATTCAAGGTAATAAAAACATCTGTTTCATTTAGTTTTCTTTTCAAAGAAATGGTGAAAAACAAGTGAGAAATAACTTTCAAATAATTGGTTGAATCATTTTGGAATTATGAAATTTACAATCCTCGCCTTCTTTTTCCCCTCCTTCTTGTTTTTTTTTTTTTTTTTAAACTTTTTTTTCCTTTTAACTTTTTTTTCCTTTTCCGTTTTTTTTTTTTTTTTTTTTTTATTGATGTTTGCAAAAATAAGAACACCAATGAAAAGACTAAAGAATCTTGTTTTTTTTTTTTCTAATCAAGAGGCAAAACATCAGTATAAACAAAGTGACACACTACCTACCCAATGATTCACCCAAAAATATTTAGATAGACTGACAGAAAAAAAAAAAAAAACTAGATGGAACCCAATATAACGTATTAGCATATATGACTAGCTGGACCCATAACAATTCCAGGATACTTTTTCAATTGAAATCTGTAAGTTCTTATAAAATGATACATCTTTTAAGACTAGCTGAACCAATTCCAATTATGTAATAGTATTTCTATTCAAATTTTCATCCTCTCAGTCTTATAAAATAATGCATCCTTAACATAAATGTAGGGCATAATCTTTCTATTTTAGTGTATACAATTTGTTTTGTTGTCTATGTGTGTGTGTGATCATGATTTTACTTCAATAAATTCATATTCTATTATCTGTGTGACCATGTTTTTATTTCAATGTACAAAGATTCCAAAATCTAAACTTGACAGCTTATTCTTTCCACTACTTGTAAAAAGCAAATTTGTTTGTATTAACATTCTGTGAAACTAGTTGGACTTGTAAAAAAAATTCACATATTCCCAAAAATGAGCATAATTTTCTTTATGTCCTTAAAATTTAAATTCATTTGTCCAAATAACTTAAAATGATTGTCTCAGTGTTAAGCTACTTACTGAGCTAACTAACCATTCTTTTTATCAGATTGGGGCACATTACTTAAAAAGAAATGAAACAAGTGCTCTTCATAAATAGTCATAATTGAAAGCATATATCAAGTAAATTCAGGCTTATGGACTAATAGGAATTAACATAGAAACAGCAATATTGACGACATTGCAGATCAAGTTATAGAACATTAAAATATGTGAATACACAATTATGCATATATTGATATATACTTATATACAAATATATTAGATATGATTTTATATATATATATCACATTTATACATAATCATATTTATATATATATATTTATATATTATTTTTATACAAGTCTGTGTGAAGTATTATATATAAAAGTAGAGATTATTTTGAAGGCTTTCTGTTGTTTTGCAATTGTAAAAATATTACAAGTACTTGATATTGATATTTCATAATTGTTGTAATCATTTAGGACTGAAAAGAATGTAGAATAGTTTTTACTTTATATTTATCAGTCTCCATCTCCCCCTCTCTATTTAAACAATGTACCAAAATACAAAAATAAAACTTTAATTAAGAAAAAAACTACATTGCAGGTTCATACAATAATCATAAGCAATTTAACAACTTTTCCTTAATACCCCAATATGGGGGATGTGGGAAAAGCTTGGATTGTAGGATTGTATGAAGAGTTTGAATTCCATCAACAACTGTTTTCATTTATTTTATTCATTACATTGTAAAAAGCCTTCCAACAATCACTACAAATTACCCACAATGCTTCAAAGTAATTTTGATATAAATAAATATTTGTGTGTGTGTGTGTGTGTGCAGTATATTAAGGCTGTGTGTAATGAAAGACGATAGTATATTGGGGAAAAGACTAACATTAAGAAAATACTGCAACAACATCTTATTTTTTTCTTATAGAAGATTTGTTTTATTATTAATCTAACTTAAAAATTAGTTGTTTCAAGCATTTTTTGTTTATTCTTTCTATTAAAAAAAATTCTTAACACTACTAACAGAAAATTTAATAAAATAAATGATAGAAAAAGGCCACCCTAATTCTAAAAGTGTATATCAAAATTTGGTGGAAACCAATTCACCATCCGCTGTAAAACACCTGTCGCACCATAGACCACAAACCTATGCTATTCTGAGGAACAATTTGATTGACAATAAAAAAAAGAAACAGTAACTCATCTTGAAAAATCTAAATTTAAAACCGGAAATAAATTTGATCTAAAATAAATTTCAACCATCCAGAAATTATACTAAAATCTTTAAAAAAAAATCTAAATCAGTAGAAGTAAAAAAAAAAAAGATATTCCAAGAAAAGCATCAGAAAATGAGGCAAGTCCTGGCAAATGTAACATTTTCTCTTTATTTTTCTTTTTTTAAAGATGAATTTTTGACTAATCCTTTTGTTTTGATTTCTTTTATTCGATAAAGATATATGTTAGTTTTTTGTAACTTAACAAGGTATATTTGCACTTATATACACATTATAAAAAAAAAGAATTATTTTAAGTTCATTGAAATTGATAAAACAAAGACATATTTAAAACTTTAAATGATTTCTGAAATTTTTAAGAAAAATAAATAAATAAAACAAACTATGAGCCAGTCAGTTAGGCCTCAGTTCTTAAGAAAGGTAAAAATATTAATTTCTATTGTAATTTATCTGGACTGGTTATAAGTACAAGCCATCAAAAATGAACATTTTCCAAAGAAATGCAAAACATTGCAAAACAGTCAAAACATATAAAACTTAAGAATAGAATGGAATAAATAATGTAAAATGGCCACCAATAACTGGACAACAGCATTTAGAGAAAAACTAAAAATGCATTTTGTCTAAGTCAATTTGATTTGAAAGGCATTGATGATTATTAAATATTTTAAATTTGCTTGCTGAGATTTTTTTGTTTGCTTTTTATTGGTAGGTAAGTAGGTAAGAGATGGACCTTTGGAAAAGGTTATCTGTAAAACAAAAAAATATTTTTTTGATTTTTTTTCTTTTTCTTTTTTTTTTTTTCAATTTTATAAAACAGCAATGCATTAACAGTGTGATAATTGCAATTGCATACCAAACATACTTACCATTCATAAATGCAATTGAGGAACAGCAACTAGCAATAACGATTAAACAAGTATTGAGCATTTAAAAAAAACAATTTTTTTGAAAAAATGGGGTTTTTAAGATCAACATTTAGCAAATGTAATGTTTTCAATTTCATACGGGTATAAATACCTTGTGTGTAGATGTGTGTGTCTCTATAAATAGCCATAGATGTATCTCCACATATATTTACACCCATAGATCTCTCTCTCTCTCTCTCTCTCTCTCTCTCTCTCTCTATCTATATCTATATATATATATATATATACACATACCATGAAAAAATATATATATATGTATTCCTAGGTATATCTCTATCTCTCCATATATATGCAGGTATATCCAAAAAAAATTAAATTATGTATATGTATGAATGCATATTATCAGTATAGTGAACTAATATATATACATACACAGATATATATTTACAGAGAGAAAGAGAGATATCAATGTAATGTATACATGTATGTAGTAGTATAATCGAAAGTACATTGACAATAATTCATTATCTAAACATATCTGGCTGAAAGCTATGGGAATTTCTTTGTTGAAAGCTTTAGTTGAAATTTTCTCAACTGACCCACGATACTGAATAAATATTTCAAAAAGTCAAAAAAATTTCTTTAAGAAAAAAATCAAGAAGAAACTCCCAGATAAAAATCATGTATACATGCAATAATTTATGCATGCATGAAGATGTAAATTTTGTTGGACAATGATATTAAGTTATAAAAATTTTGGTCAAGTTTGAATGAATGTTACAATAGGTTTTAGAGTGAAGTATAATTTATAATAAGCAATAAGGTATTTGATCAGGGCAAGTAATTTGAATTTGATGATTCATATTGTTTAGAATTTGCTGATTTCTCCATAATCAATATAATGTACATTTACAGGGAAAAGAAAAAGAAAAGAGCAAGTTTTTTTTTTTTTGGGGGGGGGGAGGTTAGAAAGAAAAAAAAAGAAATAACTATTACAATTTTATCTGATAAGTTGTGTTCAAAATAAATGACAATATTCATTTATGGCCAATTTTATCTTATCTCATAACCTTTTTTTAATTCTATTATCAATATCTAATTCATCAATATAACTGCTTTAAAATACAAAATAATTATTTAAAATAGTGAATTGTTCAAAACTATATCTTTTTCTTTTCTTTTCCCGCATACTCTTTCCAAAAATAAATTTAAAAAAATAAAAATGAATTGATTCTTCCAAGATAAGCTATCCAAGAATGAGGTTCTTCCCCTACAAAAAAATGGGGGGTCAGATATTGTTTAGCACCATTTTCTATGTTGTTTTTTTCTTTTCTTTTTTTTGTATTGAAACAAGAGCCCAACAACTGAGAAGTAAAATAAGTCGATTGCATATTTCTTTAATGCAGTAGTTTGTAATCACAGGTATATGGAGATCATGCACTCTTATATTCCTTGTAGATAAGGTCAGAAAGAGAATTTCAGAATTTTTTTTTTTAAATGGAACCTGACCCAACGGGTTGATATCACTTATATCTGTTGTGACGGTGAGGAAAAATAAAAAATCTTCCTACCCAATAGTTATAACAAATTTTTGTGTGAGGTCTCATAATAGCGTTTTAAGTTCCTTCCACTTCCTTGAATAATAAATATCTATATAACTATGTCTTTGTGTATTTATAATTGATGAATGCCAACTAATGTTTCCCCAAATTTCACAAATAGGTTCATCATGTTGCTGAGGAAGTTGCTGGGACATAATGGTCCAAGACTTGCCTCAATATAGTAAAAAGCTATCAGATATGATTTTTTACTTGGAAGATAACTCTGAAGAAAAATGTATAGGGTTATTTCTCTTGATTTATCAACCAATTTCATTTTCATGTGAACCTTTTCATAAGAAAGTTAACTCTCAAAAATATAAATTTATTTATGTTGACTTTATAATCTATTTCAGACTTTAGTCAACATTTTGTGAAAACATTGACATTTTTCACCGACAATTATATTTTTATCAAATTTAATTTGCTTGGAGTGATTAAGTATTCCATTCACCTAGAACTGGCAATATTGATAATAAAAAAAATAAGTTGTATGTAGGGACTTACATTTCAATTTTTTACAATAAAAAAAAAAATGGTGTAAATACAAATTTGACCCCCAGTTTTTCTTTTTCTTTGAGAAACTCATTCTAGGTAGCCTTATCTTGATTAAGTTAAAACCAGTTACCATTGTATCATCCCAGGAGGAGTTGGCAGAAAATTTTTAAACATTTTAATTTTTTTTTTTTTTCTGATTTTAAAAAGTGCTGCTATATAAAAGTAACTTTTTTTTTTATCTGTTATTGTGTATGTGTGTTCTTTTGTTGTTTTTTTTGTCTTTTCTTGCAAACAGCAGCAGCTGCTGAAGCAATTCTTTCTTGATCCTCATCATTATTTGTCCGAATTATCGTTTTCACAATTAAAGTCAACCAGCCTCGATATTCACATCAAGAAAAATGAGCAATTGGCCGATGACAAATTTGAAAAAAAAAATTAATAAAATAAAAACAAGAAAAAAAGCAGAAAAAGACATCCTCTTTTCTCAATCCTCTATCTTCTCCTGCTTCTTCTTCAATCGTCCTTGCTTGAAATGCCTTGTTGAGCTATAATTAATGAGCTACTATAAGTCTGAAAGACAATGAATGCAGATCGATCCCTCTATTCAAGTCGGCATTATTGCAACAAGATTTATAAATTAGTTTTGTGGCACTCCCAGCTATGACTTGTCAACCCCACCATCTGTGTACGGCTCAGCATTCTCTTTAAAATTTAGCCTTTGGTTTTCAACCTAAAAATAAAGCAATATTGATGATGATTACAATAACAACTATAATAATCAAAACTACAATAATAATTATTTATTGGATAGTAATAACAATAATGCTCATAAAAGTAATAACAAATAGTGATTCTGAACATTATAATAATGAATATAAAAACTATATTCCATAATTTTCAAAATTAAAGTATTAAGAAATATATTAAAATAGGAAAATGAACGCAAAGTAGTACTTACTATTACAAAATGAAACAATGATACACTAAAATACAAATACTAATAAGACAAAATCGATTACTTGATATAGTTCTCAATAATGAATTTGTTTAGACAAACTTTTGGTAAAGAAAAATGAGTATATAGGAGAATAAATAAACCTCAGAGAACCAATCTTAATATTTAATAAACAAAATAGAGTAGTCTAAAAAGAAAAATTAAATACTCAATAAAAATACAATGTGCAAGCAATAAATTAGAAGAAAAACTAATAGATGGCAATTATTAAAAAGTTCCAAATTAATTTATAAATCAAAACTTTGCATTCTATTATCTTCCACCAACACTATGATAACCTCCTTAAGAAAAACATAACAGATGCACATAGTACTTTGAACTAATTACAAATTCTTTTTTTTTTTATGAGGGTTGTTCTAAAAGTAATGCCACCTATTTTCTTATTCCACTCCAATGGATTAGAGGGAATTGCAAATTGCATTTTTATGATGACGAAAGATATGCATTCATCACCTGAAAGTTTCATCTCTCTATTGCAAATATTAATGGCGTGACACTCTTAGAAAGCAATGGAGGTGTGTCATTACATTCCTTCATAAAAAATTGAACTGATCAACATTTACCGGTGCATGTTAAATGTTTTTAAAGCCAATGCAGTTGATTTCAGCACAGTCAGGAGATAGGTTCGCTGATTTCAGAGTGGCAACAAATGTGAGGGACAAAGCATGTTCAGGACAGGAAAATGAACAGTTTTGTTTATCCCTAGCAAAAGTGCATTGAGATTGTTGGTGACTATTTAGAAAAATATATTTTGGAGCACAAATGGTTACTCATTTTAAATGGCACCACTCTCATTTTCTTTTCTTTTTCTTTTTTTTGTTGGCTCTTCCACTTTTAAAGAAATTATTTAAAAATGGTATCATTACTTTTGGAACAACCATCATACAGGTGTGTGTGTGTTTGTGTTAAGTAATTTAACCATCTGAATGAAAAAATCATGTTTCAATTTGTATTAATAATTTGAATAATTGTACAATATAAGACATATAATGTGAAAAACAATGATATATTGAGGAAGATTTTGGAAATAAAAATGAAACAAAATGATAGATACATGGTTTTACATAGATTTCATAAATATTTAAGCAAAAACAAAAAAAATGGTGGATAAAGCTTGCAGTGAAATGATAAAGCAGCTGTGTTTTCTTGTGCGATTAACAAATGACTGAATCAATGAAACACACACACAATTGTACATAAATTAAGTTAAAAAACAGAAAGAAAAAAAGAGAGAGAGAAAATCAGGAAATGAAAAATAGAGGAAGAGAAAGTCAGAGAGAACAATCTCCAAAGAATGTACCATTTTATAGCCTACCTTCAGAGATAGTTTTTCTTATAATATTTTTCTTAAATCTTGTAGACAAAATTTTAAAGTTCTCCAGGGAGTTAACTTTAGCTGTCTGGTTCCACTCGGTTTTATAGGATTTAACCACAAAATTTCCCCCACCTGGGCGGTGACTAATGTTCTGAAGGGATCCCACTTTTGGTGAAACACTCCATCTTTGATAAGCTCCAACCTTTTTGGAGTTAACCCCCAAAGTACAACCCTCATTTTCAGTAGAAATTGTTATAGGCTCGACTTTATTCGCTATTTCACTTTTCTGGCACATCTTCGGAAGATAAATGCTTTTACCTCCACCTGGTTTATGAGATATATTGCCAAATGAATTTATTTTAGAATCTGCTTGCCAACCAAGTTCGATTGGAGGAAGTTTGACCTCGCTGGGTCTTCGATTTAGCGATCGTTCTTGAGAGGCATCCAGCCATAATATTTTCCTTTGTAGAAAATATTTCTTCAATTTCAGATCTCCACAGCGTTTCCTATTTTCTCCAATCATTTCTGCTTGTTACTAAATATTTTTTTTGTTCATAAGATAATAGTAAGCAAAACCATTAGTAAAAAAAACTTTCTGGAGAACTTGTTGAAAGTAGATAAAACAGAAGTCTTCAAAATGAACATGTCAAATCTTGTTGATTTAAATCAACACCCAAATTAATATTTATCATTTTTCGTTTTTGTTTTTTGTTTATTCAAGTACTTCAGTGACATAAATGATTAAAATTATCTTACCAACTTAATACTGAAAAGTTATCTGAAAAGTTCTCAGTAATTTTCATTCACAGAAGAACTAAATACGATGTTAAATGTGTCTGCAAGTAAAAACAATAGGTGTTAATGAACTGTACTTTTAGACACATTTAACTCTTAAGCAGTCGATTCACACATTTAGCAAATACAGGATATTCTAAAAGTCTTGGGTACATTTCAAGTCCTTATAATGTGCAATTATAGTTGGTAATAAGATGAAAGTGGTGCCATTTTAAAGCAAAGTTTTCATTTCTTTTCAGATCTAGTAATGGCATTCATTTAAGACATTCAATGTCGAAATGTGCCCAAGACTTTTGGAATGCCCTGTATTTTGCAAATTTTCACAGAATTTTAATCTTTTCCTTAAAAACAAATATTGCTATATAATTTTATAATTATTTTGAGGCCATTAAAGGATTTCTGGTTTTAATATTAGTCATTTGAAATAGTTATTGATACATATTACACATGGGAAACTTTACCCAAGATGTAATTAAATTTGATAAAAGTTTGTTTTATGGCTTATCAACCATTAGGTCATTCAATGCTAAAAACAATCATTTTTGAATAACACAATATGGACTAATTAATCTAAGTTGGAGGGAATGCAGGGATTCATACCTTTCCTAAGATATTAGTCTAATTGAGAACATAAACTGAAAAACTGGTACTTGAACTCTCGTATTACGATTTCAAAGTTTGATTGCCAATCTACCGTTCCAAGTGGACTTCTCCAATACAAGCTGGTCATCTGGTATCCAAAACATGAACTTTAGAATTGCTTAAATTTTTGTTTTGTTGGTTGGTTGGTTTTGCTTCCTTCTATATCAACCTTTATGCTGAGAACTATAAGTTTTCTTTTCCTATCAAGTTTTAAAACAGTTTTTAGCATATTTAACCCAGAGCTGAAAGAATAAGGGAATTCATACCTTTCCCAAGGTTATTTGCATAAAGCTGAATGCATTAAAAAAACAAAGCAGATATGAACTTGCATAATAAAATTTCCAAAACCTGAACAGTCAATCATTGCAGTATGGGGACAGAGCCCACTCAGAACTTTCTAGACAAGCTAATACTTTAATAACTTTTGGATTAGGATTATTTTATCAACTTAAATATATCAAGATAACAAGGAATGTCACTGCAAGCTCATATAATCCACGATAGCTTTATCATTAGAAAAGAGATAACAATGTTTTTATTAGAAACTAAGTAGAACTTTTTTTTTTTGTCCTCCCATAAAATCACTCACTTGAAGATATCCACCTCCAGGCTGATGATCAAGATTATCCTTTGATCCAATTTTGGGCTGTGCCTTTTCTTTGAAATCAAGTTTGTGGGACTCGATCTTTGGAAAAAATTTAACAATATATATATATTGCAATTATGAATATATACATATATACATTGTAAAGATACAAAGTAAAAAGCTAAAAATAAGAACCTTTTAAATCTATTTATGTACTTGGAATAGTTTTAATTTTTCCTATAAAATTATAGAGTAGTTTTAAGTGTTCTTATGATATGTAATTTTAATAATTCCTATAAAAATTACAAATTTTTGTATAACAATTAATAGATAGATATATCTTCCATTCTCTTCGTTTTAATACATATTATTATATATTATATTTTTTTAAATTTCAGGTTTAAATTATATTAAAAAAACAATTATTGATAAAACAACTAAAAAAATCCATGATTTGATAAGTTAATAAGATTTGTGAGATTTTAAAAACAAATTAAGAACGAAAGTTACAAAAGCAAATCCAAAAAAAAACAAAAGAAACAAGATATTTCTTAAGAATTAGACTTATGAATTGCTATGAACTAACCGAGTTTATAATTTCCTTTATTCTTATCTTGAAGACCTGTTCCATCTGATAATGTTAGAAATGCAACTACAAAAGAAAGTAAAACAACTGTTTACCCCATACAACACAGTAGAAAAAAAAACAAGTCTAATTTTCTAAAACTAACTTTTTTTTTATACAGAGTGTGAGAAATAAAATCACCCTTATTCACTAATCTTTAGCATTTCTGGGCCCTTCCTATCAAGAAAGAAAATATCATCTAAGACCCATCTGTTAATTGTGTCCTTTTGGTGTAAGTTTTTTTTAAAGTTTTTTTTTTTCCTAAATAACCACATATACACAAACACATGTATCTATATATACATGTATGTGTTTGTATGTGAATCTTCTGTTAGAAATTTGCAAAAAATAGTATTTTAAAATAAAACTTAAATTATGGGAAATAGATAAAAAAAAAAGTTACTTCCATAATCAGTATTAAAGAATACTCATCTAAAAAGCAATGAAATAAGGTGTATTTAAAATAGAATTTTAGGTAGAATATTACAAATGGATGAAAACAAATTATTTCCATAATCAATATTAAAAATATAGTTTACAAAGCAAAACCAAAAATGGTTTCTTCAAAATAAAATTTCCAGTAAAACTAGAAACGATTTCAATTGGAAGTGTGATCAATATTAGAAAATAAAATAAAGCAATAAAAAAATTGGCTTGAAAATTAAACATCCCCCCACCACCACCAAGAAATATCAATTGTAGAGAGAGGGTTAGAAAAAAATTAAACAAACGAACAAACAATGAAAAAAAAATAAACCGGTAACAAATTCACATAAAATCTAGTACCAAACATCATCTTTTTTTTTTTTTTCAATTGGGATACACCACCACAAGATACAAAAGAAAATAAAAACATTAACATTGATGAAGGCTGTACAATTGATGAGAAGTAGTGAGGCATAGTGTAGGAAAATGTACATTAAAAAGCAAAACTCAAAACGTGACTGAAAGAGCACTTGAAAATAAAAATCTTGGTTTGTTGGCATTGAATAGACAATTTTTTTGTTTTTTTTTCTATTCTTAAAAGCCATGCACAAAGAAAGCTTATACCAAGGAAAAGGATAAATGAATGGACAGGAACCATAAAAAGCTAGAAAATAAAGTAGCGATCAATTATATATATATATATATATATATATATATACACACACATGTGAATACATACATACACACTCACACATATATATCAAACAGTGTTAAATGCATTTAACAATATCTGTCAAAAATGAAACAAAGTTTGTTTTGTTTGGTGACATATCAACCATTTTAGGTCATTTAATGCCAATAACAATCATTTTTTGATAAACATTCTTTTTATACATACAGTTTTTTTTAATGGCACAATGTGCATTATTTAACCCATAACTGATGGGAATGTGGAGATTCATACCTTTCCCAAGGATATTAATCAAATTATGACCTCAAATGGAACAACTAGGATTTGGACTTCATTTACATTTAGTTAATAAAACTAGAAGTAGAATATTCCCATCTAACATGGTTCTAAAATGATGTCATTAAACACAAGATTTGCACTGAACTGTAACGTGATCATAAGGTTCAATTAGGCTTAGCAGTTAAGATAAGGCGAGATTCGAGCTTGAAATTATAGACACCTTTTTTTATACTTTTAATTTTCTCTTTTTCAAACCTACAGGGTGTCTAAAAAAATATACTCACAAATATAAAGAAAATGTACTCACACTTTGAATGACGAGAAATACTTTTTTTATGAACATACAGTGAAATGGAATAGCTTCAAATTTATATTTGGGAGTACATTTTTTTGAGAGACCCTGTATTTTAAACAACATCTACTGTCCACCTTAACAATCTTGTGGATACAGTAAAATAAATACAGTTGGATAAGCCCTGATGTAGGTGTAAATGAAACCTTATAGCATCGGCATAACATATAAACATGTTTATTTGTTTTTTCTTAAATTATTTATATCATACATTGTTGAAATGTATTTTCTATTTCTTCTAATATATATATATATATAATACACACATATATATATATATATATATATATATATATTTCATAAGTGTATGTTTGTGTATTACTTTGAAGAGAATTTTTTCATAAGTATATCAGATTAATTATTACTAGCAGAACCCATGAAAATTTCTCAGTAGTTGAAAATTTTTGAAACACATAATCAAATAAAATTATTTCCATAAAGAGAGGTAAAAAAAATGTTTCTAAAATTTTTAAATCTTAGAGTATCCTCTTAACATAACTTTTTTTTAATTATAAAATGAAATAGACACCTTGAAATCATGAACAATATTTTTTCAATTTTTGACAGGAAATGGTTTTGACTATGTTTACCTCATAAAAAGCTAAATATAAAGGGAGGTAATCTTTCTTCTCTAATTACTGTATGTGATGATGATTGTCATAAAGATGTCAAATGGATTAATATATAGAAGATTAGTATTTTATGTGCATATATTTTCTTGCTTACAAGTTTCCCTCAGAAATCACTCATTAAGAAACTTGAAAGAAACCCAAGGAAAATATCTAGTTAGAAGATATCTATTATATTAAACCACACACAGACACACATACAAACAAACTCACATAACAAAAACATGTATTTATATTGTGTGTATGTATATATATATACATATATATATATATAAATTAAGTGCTACAGCATGGCAAGTTTTCATTTTTTGCCTAAACTGAATCAGTAGATCCAGGAGCAAACTTGATTGCAGACAATTTTACCTGTGATGGTGGAGACTGAGGAGAAAGTGATGCAGTACCACCAATGGCTTGGTGGTCTTCATTACCAACAGACTGAACGTCTGATGTGACTTCTTTTTCTTCTGCAATCTGTGATTCAATCTGAATATAATTGACATCTACCGTTAGCATAAATACACCTCCGACTAGATTGAATACGATGATGACCAACAACCAACTGAACAGAACTCACAAGACTTTTTCTTTAAACAAAAATATCTATAAATCCCATTCGACAATAACCAGCAAAATTACAACCGATCACTTCCAATCACCCCCAGTGCCATTCTTCAAAACACTTAGTGTTTGATTAAAATACAGAATTAAATGTTGTGTTATGTTATTTTCTTCCTAAACATCAACTTTTTAACAGACTTGACATGAGATTTAGGTTGACACATGGGCAATAGAAATACACTAGAAGGGTGGGTGGATTTAATTCTGTTAGAGATACAGAGATATATTCAAAACTGAACTGAGTCAACTAAATATCAACTTTCATGGTCCTTTAATGCCAGAAACCATTTATCTAATGTCTTTCTTTTGACAGGTTAAATTTTTTTTTAGTTGAATAGTATATAGTCCTCCATGATCATTTAATATCAGTACTCTTTTTTTGACAGTAATGTTTTTTGAGGTTTTTTTTTAGATTTAGTTATTTAGTTGCATTGCAAAGCAGCCTTTATTATCATTTAATTTAAAAAAAATTATTCTATGAAAATGTCTTTCTTCATTTTATCAGGTTTAGTTAATTAGCATTCAAAATAGTAATTTAATTTCAGGTATTATATTTTTTAAATATAATAAACATTTTCTTTAAAAGTATTTGAATCTTTTTGGACGTTTAATTCTGGAAATCATTTTTTATTCTAAGGTCTTTTGGTTTTAGTTGTTACGGCATATCAACCTTTTCAGTCATCAAATGCTGAATACAATCTTATTTGAGAAACCTCTTTCTATTAGTAAACATGCTATAAGTAAAACAATATTTTCACTATTTAATCAATGGATATAAGGAATAAAGTAATTCATGTTTCCAAGATGTATCCATCTGAAAATGGAATCAATGAAATTTTCTACAAGTATTAATCAAACTATTCATCCTTGTTTTCTCTATCTCACCATGTTACAACTGATATATCTTTGGGTCTTCCTCGGTGACTTAAATTGACTCATATGATTTTTAGATTTTTTTCAAATTTAGTGTTGGTTCTATTTGTCTTTTAATGGATAAAATAAAACAAACACTAAATTTCAATAAAGATAGAACTAAAAATAATATGAGTAAATTTAGGTCATCTGAGGAAGACCAATGAGTAATTCAGATAAAACATAGTGAGACAGAGAATAATAAGGATGAGAACAATATTCCAAATAATGATTGTAGATTTTATTATACCTCATCTCAAGGATTTTGTAAAATAATTAATGGAATGTTGTGTTTCTTTAATTGACAGTTTGTTAGAAGAATTATTTATCCTTTAGCTGGTCGAGCACCAGAGCAAGTTAGGTACAAGTCCTGTTGTACATGCTCATTACATTGTAATCAGTGCTGTCCTTCACCCAAAGGAGTTACTCTCCTTGAGTTGAGGTTTTTCATCTCTCCAGTCTTTTCAAATCAGTCTTATCCATACACCTGGATGAATTACTTGAGCTAATGAAACTTATCTGCCTTGGGCAGCTGAAAGTGAATGTGATTTTCACTGGGATTTGAACTCTTATAATATAATTTCACAGTTGAAGCTTCTATCACTGTTCCACTTTCGCTGGTTCTTTAGCAGGAAAGAGTTAGATTTGCTTTGTTTTGGTAAACTAGCATATAAACAATTATTAGCCATTTAATGCTGAAGCTGTTATTTTATTTATTCATGAGGAGTTAGGGTAATCATACCTATATGTAAGTAATATAAGTTAAAGATAAAAATTCTACTTTCGCCAACAGCCATCTTTTTTCTGCACAAAATATGGTTAAACTATTGTTAATGACTGAAACAAAATTCAAAATCTTTTTTTTTTAAATCTTTTTATGAATACATTTATTTAAAAAGAACAAAACATAAATATTTTAAAGTTTTAAATATGAAAATAAGTCTGTTTTATGGATTTCATCCATTTTTTTCAAAGGAAATACTTGTCTGAATTTGTGAGATAAATTTTGATAATAATCATTATTCAAATTATATAGACATTATTTTCATCTTAATTGCTTTTCAAAATTGGTGCAGACTTTTAACAATCATAATTATTCAAATTATATGGACTTCTAATCCTTGTTTTTTCTTCTTTTTTTTTCTTGTTCTCTCTAATTCACACAAAATTCATTATAACTCATTAATATTTTACCTCGTGTTAGATCTATCCAAATAATTTTGTCTTTTCCACCCAAAATAGATAGAAAGGCAAGAAATCGACATAAGGAAACCTAATCCTCCAAAATACAATTTTTTTTCTCTACTTCTTCCAAGTTAGAATGAGATCATCTCAGAAGCCAATCACCCCCGACTAATAACATTAGATAACCCACATTTTCTCTATAAAATAAAGTACTGGTGGTAGTTTTTTCCCACTCCACATATAAGCCGAATGTTTAAAAGCATCAAGTTGGGCCAGCCACTGAGAAAGTTTGCTGATGGAAAGAAGGTCCAAAACTTACAATGAGGTGAAGTTTGGCACCAGTAGATGTAAAATAAACAATATATTCCTAATTGTGCTAATGTTCCCTTTGGCCTTCTTCAGACCAGAGGACAATAGACTTTATATATAACAATAAAGACGAGAATTGAAGTCCAAATAATTTAATTAATCATAATAATAATAGTAACAATCAAAACCCATTTCACAAATTTAGACTAGCAATAAAAATGAGAACAAATATCTGAAACAATGTAAATTTTATGACAAAATGAAAGTAGAAGTCTGAATAATACTAACAGTAAATGTTAATGTAACAAATAAGATGTTTTAGAAAAATTAAAATAAATCACTTACAAGGTACTTTTTGGCTAAACAAAATGAAAAAATTAAAATGTCAACCAGATCTATGATATAATAAGATTTAAAATGAAAAATTAGACTTGCTAGGAGAGGGTGCAAGAAAGTGAGTAAGTGTAAGGAAAGACTTACTTTTACAGCTCCTCCACCAGGTGAATGTTTAAGATTGTCTTTTGATCCAACTTTGGCTTCCACTTTCCATTCCAACTTTTGTTCTTCAATCTAAACAAAAAATAGAATAAAAAATTAATGTATTTTGGAAAAAAGAAAATTCTAGAAAACAATAAAATGAAAAAATAACAATGTATTTTTGAAATTGAAAGAATCTAGTGAAAAAAATGAAATAGAAATAAAGAGCTATTCGTAAATTAGGAAAATTTAGCTCCCAATAAAGGGGCCATAACTGATTTTGTAAATTGAAAATAAAATCTATTTATCAATAAAATGATCATATTTTCCAATTGAAATTGTATAGTTATTTTATGGAATCCTTGAGATGAGGTATATTTTTTATAACTTTGATTCGGTCTATTGTCCTTATCTTTATTATTGTTTTGTCGCACAAGATTTCAACAGATTTTCCCCCTGGTCTTCTAAAATATAAATCAACAATTTAGATCACCTGAAGAATACCAAGATAAATCAGTTGAAATGTGAGACAGAAAATAATAAGGATGAGGACAGTAGTATTAAAAATAATAATAAAAAATAAGACAATTTAATTGAAAAAATAATTTTTTTTTAAATAGCCTATCCGGCAACAAAAAATCCCATGTATTTCTTCAATTGAAAATTTTAAAAAAATGTATAGAGCAATAAAATCAACTACGATTATTTTTTATAAACTAAACTAATATATGTAACAATAAAAACTAAAATAAGATATATACATTTTTTAAAGCATTAAATGAAAATTAACACAATTATTTTAAAATTATTTAAATCTAAACTAATATCAACATCAAAATGAACAAAACTGGTTTTAAAATTAATAGAATCTAGATATGAATAAGATGTCAATATTCTTTTAGAAATCAAAATAGTCTATACAACATTAGAATAAACCTAGCTTTTTTAGAAACTGCATGTAGATAATATAACAATTTTTTTTTTTTTAAATTGAAAAACCCTGATGCTGTAACAAAAAGAAATTAAAGAATTATAAATATTCAACTTCATAAGAAAAATCATTTTATGCTGCAAATTTATTCAATCAGATGGTAAGTGCATGTGCAGTAGTGCTCTTGCTAGGAGCACAAGATCTTCCATCCCACATAAAAATTATAGAGGGGAGAAGGGTCTTTCTTTCAGAAACAAAAGCAATTTTAAACTGTTTAAGCATCTACCAATAATTCGAAAAATTTAAATTTTTTTAACGAGACTTTTTAATTAGTATAATATACCCTTTATTGTTATAAATGTTTTTCTAGTTGTCTTAATTTTTTAAATAAAGTATTATTCACATTATCCTAAATTTTTTATTTTCTTTATATATTACCTAATTTTTTTAGATGAGGCTTGATAATTAATATTATTTAAACTTTTTGACCTTTGTTCTCATTCTTTTAAAATAAATAACCAAAAGTTAAGATACTAATTAAGTCACATCCCCCAAAATCAATATTATATTAATACATATCTATATAACAAAAAAGATAGAAAAAACAGTCTGAATAAACTAAAAAGAATAATTATCAAGAATTATCTCAAATACTGAGATAAATAAACTTTGATAATAAAGATGAGAATAAAAGTCAAAATAAGAATAGATATCAAGCCAATCTTAGAAATTGAAAGAAATAAACTCTATATGAGAACAATAAACAAAATAGAAAAAAATAAGGTTAAAAATTTCAAGTAAAAAAACAAAACAAAAATGAACCAATATCCATGAGCCTCAAAATTAATATCCAGAAGAAGAAAACAACTTCAATGTAATGTAACCATTGTTATCACCTGTAAAACTTTAAGTAGAATACTTAAAAATACTAGAATTAATTGGACATATATTGACCATTTAGTCAGTACCTACTCACCTTCTTATCCCCACCACCTGGTTTATGAAAAAGATTATCCTTCGAACCAACTTTAGACTGGACACTCCACTCTACCTTCTCGTCCAAAATCTGATTGGGGAAGCCGAGTTATAAAAACAAGACAAAACAAAAAAAAAACAATAATATTGATTTCTTGGTAGAAAAAAAGAAAATTAGCTGGTCGGGGTAAAATAGACAGCAAGATTATTTTACCAGTGGCTTTTGGGTTAGGTATGAAAGGTAATGGGTTATAATCATTTATATTTGATTTTATTCTAACTCTTGTCTGTATAGATTTTGATATAACCATGATGTTACCACTAACTATTTTACCATTTTGAGGTCACTAAGGAGATTTTATGTTAAGCATTCAAGTAAATTTGAATTTTAAATAAATTCTCATTTTTAAAAATAAGTTGTTTTTTTTTTCAACAATACAATGTTTTCTATATAACCCCAATAGTTGGAGAGAATGTGGGGATTCATACCTTTCCCTAGGGTATTAGTCCAATTATAAGTACAAATGAAATGCCTAAGATTCGAACTTGCGTAGCACGATTCCCAAGTCTGACTGCCTACCCACTTGGCCAAATGAGTTTTATTTTCAAATTTCCAGAATGCTAAAATAATCTTAGACAGAAAATGTTTAATCCTTTAACTACTCAAAATGACCTCTGCCAACATTGCAATATTCTTCACAGCTAGTAAAACAAAGAACATTTATAAACCATATAAAAATGTTTTTAAAAAGAACCATATAACAAAGTTTAATAACCATATGTTTACTTTTGGCCCACAATGTACGGTTCATTCTTAGTTTTGTATCAATATAAAACAGCAATTTAACATTTATTTTTTATTCTATTAATAAACAAATTGATTGAATAACCAATAAAATAGCCTAGTTGTCTATTTTCCTCTGTGACCAGAAAATTCATCAATTTTTGGTAAAAATTGAATAAAAATTGGTATAATTGAAACAATTACTTCCATACTAGATAAGCCAATATGAAATTTAAAGTTCTGTTAGGTTTCAATTGAAAGAGCTTATTTTATAAAAGATGAAAAACTAAGAATAGCAACCATCTTTATTTTGTCTTTTTGTTAAAAACAAGATATTTGAATCTTGATCTCAATTTAAAATAGACAAAACTTAATTGTTTAACTGAAAAGTAACTCCAAATATTAAAGTTTTTTTAATTGTTTTACATAAACAAAAATTTCTTTCAATTTTTTTATTTTTTGAATGTTACTTGATGTATGGAAATTTTTCTACATTCTTGTTTCATTTTCAAATAATTAATTTTGTTTAAAACTTATTAGCTTAACAAATATGATAGGATGTGTTACTCAACAGCAAAATATCCAGCTGGTAGCACATTACTAAGTTTGAAAATCTACTGTTCAAAGTTGTGGGGGACCACTACAGGAAAGTGTGTCCAAGTTTGATGCAAGGATGATGAAAAATTGGTTACTGTGGTCTTTCATCTTACATGAATTCCTTCCAAAATTCAGTATAAAAAAAAAAACAAAATAAACTTTGACCAACCACTGGCGATTGCTGATAACTCATGTCAAGTTTTAAGTAAAACTCTTTGCTATGCACTTTTTTTTCGTATTATATGTTTCCAGCATTTGTAAAAATAAGGAGTTACATTTCAATGAACTTGTACATGCTTTATAACATTAAAAAATATTTATAGTAAAATTTTATAAAATAAAAAAAAATCATAAAGAATGTCTTATCTATTTAGAGTTAATTATCAACCATAAAACTGATCAGTGTATTACATTACATGAGAACAAGAATCCAATGAGATAGTCAAATAGAAAAAGGTTCAAGAAATATAAGTTTAAATTACATGCTTCAAGCAAAATAATGAAGATAAATCAAAATAAGAAATGTAAAAAGAAAAATATAAAATAAAAAAAGGCATCTAAATAATATACAAATGTTTCTAATTTTTCTTGATTGATTAAATATCAGTTTTCAAAAAAATAAAAAAAATTTCTCATATATGATATAGTGTGGCAAATACATTTTTCTCTCAATCGCTCCTCTCTTTAAATGTGTCCATAAAGTAGAAAATGACCATAAATACATAATCATAATGTATCTCTACTAGAATGCACAGAAGTTTTAATGTCACAGGCCAACTTTGACAGTTACTTCAGTTATAAATCAGTCATTCTAGTTGTTTGATGCCCACCATGTGGACCTCAGCCCCAGTGTTCTCTCAGCACATTGCATTGTTGTCAGTTTTTAATTGCTTTTCCAAAATTAAAAAAAAAAAATTGTTTCAATTTTCAAAATCTTTTTCATTTCATATTCAATTGAATATCTTAAAGTCTGAAAATGGATTTTATGAACAAAGTATTTGAAAATAAAGATCAAAAGGAACAGGATGATCTTGAATCTGTTTCTAATTTGTATCAACTTTGAATCCATTTTTTTTTTAGATTTGATCTCAAGCAAGAATAACAAGGAACAAATAAGAAAGAAATATACAAAAAATAATGAGAAATAATATAAAGAAAACTACATTGGATTCTTTTAAAATCATAAATGATTTTGATAATCAAATTGAGAAAACTACACAGTATGCTTTTATATAGATAAAAAAAAGAGAGTGAGAAAACTACATGACATGCTCTTAAAATAAACATGAATAACTTAATATAACTTCCTAATTTACACACACACATACGTGTGTGTGTGTGTAAATTAGGAAATTATATTATTAGGAAGTTACATACGTGTGTGTGTGTGTTATTAGGAAGTTACATATGTGTGTGTGTGTAAATGAGGAAGCATTTTTTTAATTAAACAATGTGTGTGTGTGTTTAGGCAGCATTCTTTTAGTTAAACAAGTTGTATTAACAAGGACAAATCTTCTATCTACTTAGTTTTTCCAACTTTCTGATGAGCATCTTTATATCATGTTCAGGATAGATGATAAACCGATCAACTCAATCTGAGTAACTCATCTTGTTGAAGCATAATACTAATTCCAAAAAGTAATGAGCACATAAACTAGCCTTGTGCTTAACTTGAGTTGGAGCTCAACAAATTATATATATAATTTTACACAAAAATTCTCAGTTTCAACCAGAATGTTAGCGTTTAATAAGTAGCACATAGAGATGGTTTAATATTGTATTAGCTGAATATAACAATCAAGATAAGAAGAATAGTTTAAATCCTGTACATAGCATCAATTCTCCTCATCTCCCAAATTCTGAATGAACAAATATATAGCAATTCATGCAGGTGTAGAAATAAAATTCTAACAAGAGGTTGTGGGTTACTAACAAATTTGATTTTGTTCAAAACATCAAAAACATAAAATCTAAATTTCAAACAAAGAAATCAGGCATGATAGATTTTATAATAAAAAGAAAAGAAGAAAAAAAGTCACTGTTCAAATTATAAGTGAAAATAATAGAGTCACGTCGAAAAATGGATTAGATATTAAATAAGTAGCTATTTTTGTGCAATTTAGACTATTGCACTTATATTTATAATTTATACAAAACATTTCTTTATCTAAAAAATTTTTATCTAAAAATTAATGATTAGTATTATTTAGATTATTAAAGTATTATTCTCATCTTTATTTTTATAAACCAATTTCTTTTCCTATGATAGCATAAGATTATCAAGAATTCTCCAAAAAGACTTAAAGACACATTGTCTGTGTTATCTACATCTAACAATACAGATATGAACAAGAGTTCTAAAAATTTGATTGCATATAATCAAGGTTCATTGCTAAAATTCGGTCAAATAAAAATAAAAAAATGTAGTGTACATAATAGTAAAAACTAGAAAAAATTCCAAATAATTGAAGCTTTACCTATAAAAACCCAGTTAAATAAAAAATTAAAAAATGTTGAGTGTATAATAGCAAGATGAAAATAATATAATAAACTAAACTATGTCAGAACCAGAATTTGTTTTTATTGATTTAGAAAGACAAAATTTACTATTTTTATATACCCAAGTCTGACATCTCTCTCTCCCCCCATCTCTCTCTCTATATATACATATTTAATTTATCTGTAGATTAAAATCCTGATATTTATAGTTAGTGCTCAATTTCAGTGATAGTTGACAGACACCAAAAGCCATTGTCTCTGTGTCTAGGCTTATCTACTATATATATATATATATATATATATAATTTCATTTTCATAAGTTTTTAATTATGCCTCTATTCTAGTGAAAAGCATTTTGCACTTAAGTTGAAAGGTATATCATTATCAGAAATATTTGAGTGTAACAAAATAATTTGAAATTATAATAACAATGCTAATCCCAACATTTCATTTCGGTAATCAAGACACTTTTTTTTTTTAAACAAATATTTTATAAAAATAAAATTTTTACTAAAGGAAAAAATAAGGACAAATAAAAGCTAAATAACAAAAAGTACAACAAAATTGGCAGTCTCAACAAAACTTCAAGTAGGAGGATCACTGACCACTGACAGCCACATATAATCAATCCCACTCACCTTCTTATCCCCACCACCTGGCTTATGAGATAGATTATCCTTTGAGCCAATTTTAGGTTCAGCTGTCCACTCAACCTTTTCATCCAAAATCTAGTTTAGGAATTAAACATACCCAAAATGACATTAACTAAATAGGTCATAAGTTATAAAGATACTATAAATAATTAGATAATCAATGGCCATATAATTTATAAAAAAGAATTTTGAATGTACACAAGAATTTCAAAATTAGGATTTATTTAACGTTGGATTGAAAAAAAAGACTTTTGATTTAAAAATTAAAAGAGTTTATAATTCATGATGTACTCAATTATAGTTGAACAATCTATGATTTACTACATTTGAATCTAACAATTCATGAAGTACTTAATTCAATACTTCAATTTTCAATTTCAATACTTCATGATAAATTCATCTTTTAGTTAAAAAAATTCATGATGCACTTAGATTAGCACTGCATGAATATTAAACTCAGTATTGATGATTAATTAATACTCATTCAGTCTAAACAATTTAAGAAACTCATCTGCTAGTAAAAAAAAATAACCTTCTGCAAATCCAATTCCATCTTTGTAAAATTCTATTTTTCATTCATGATAAAATGAATGTATTAAAGAAACTATGGTAATAATCTAATTAAGATGCTTGAATTTTATCTGTATTCAAACAGAAACAAAAAATATTTATTTCAATACAAGACAAAGTTAATTGTGATTAATGAAAAAAAAAAAAAAACCATTAAAATTGGTATCATTTAAAGAATGTCAAGTAGGAGAATCTGACAATTGATCCCAAGTTATCAAATTGGTCAGTCCTACTCACCTTCT